>MJUU01071924.1:44283-73515 GCA_002080025.1 Modiolus philippinarum
GGGAAAACACTTTCAAAGATCTTCTTCTCTGAAACTACTGAGCCAATTGGTACCAAACTTGGTCACAATAGTCTTTGGGTGGTCCTTTACAAGTAAGGTGTTTTTCAGGATCGCGCTACATTCAACATGGCTGCCAGCTGGGACATAGTTTTAACATTGGACCCTATGGGAAAACACATTCAAAGATCTTCTCCTCTGAAACTACTGGGCCAATTGGAACCAAACTTGGCCATAATAGTCCTTAGATGTTCCTTTGCAAAAATGGTGTTTTTCAGGTCAGCGATATTCAAGATGGCCGCCAGCGGGAAACATAGTTTTAACATTGGACCCTATGGGAAAACACTTTCAAAGATCTTCTCCTCTGAAACTATTGAGCCAATTGGAACCAAAACGTGGTCACAATAGTCCTAAGGTGGTCCCTTGCAAAAAAGTTGTTTTTCAGGATTGCACTATATCCAACATGGCCGCCAGTGTGGAACATAGATTTAACATTGGACCCTATGGGAAAACACTTTCAAAGATCTTTTCCTCTGAATGTAATGAGCCAATTGAAACAAAACTTGGCCGCAATAGTTATTGAGTGGTCCCTTGAAAAAAGGTGTTTTTCAGGTCAGTGCGATATCCAACATGGCGACCAGCGGGGAACTTAGTTTTTACATTGGACCCTAAGGGAAAACACATTCAAAGATCTCCTCTGAAACTACTTAGCCAATGGAACCAAACTTGGTCAAAATGGTCTTTATGTGGGACCCTGAAAAGAAAACTGTTTTTTTAGGTTCACACTTTATCCAAGATTGCTGCCAGCAGGGAACATTGTTTAACATTGGACCACATGGGAAACACTAACAGAGGTCTTCTCCCCTTTAACTAATTAGGGACATTGGATTTATAGTTTAACTATATATATGGGCTCATTAACCTAAAATGTCTATGTTAATCAAGAGCCAGGTGAGCGATACAGGCTCTTGAGAGCCTCTTGTTTAAGTTTGGTAGGCAACTCTAGTGACAATGATGAGTTTTTGAGTATCTTTATGTTATTAAGTATTATTGAGCCATCGTTGTGACTTCAGCAATTGCCTTTATGTTATTTTAGTTGTTGAGGAAACGTTGTGCCAACGTTGTGTTTTCAACCGTTAGCGTGATGTCTCAGATAAGTATTATTACGATCGTAAAGATAATGCTTAGCAATTGATAATTGCTTTAATGCCACTATGTCACATTTTTTGTTACATTGTTATCCTATATTCCTCATAATGTATTAAATTCACCTTCAAAAATTGAACTTATAAGAATTATCATTAAATTGATATGATTTAATATCAGAAAAACATATTTTACTGTATACAGAGCAGGTCATGCTTACCATTTCGGACCACCTGATGTCGCTCTCGGTTTTTATTGGAGTTCACACTGTCAGTGCTTTAGTTTTTTTTGTGTTGTCTTGTTAAATTTTAGTTTTGTCTTCGTCATTGATGTTTGTGGTACCGATTTTTCCTTGTCCGTGTTTGAATACTAGAGTGATTACAAAAGCTTTTCAACATTTCACCTTGGTACTGTTTGAGGGTTAGTGAAGTTACACGTACCATGGTTCTCAGTTGGATTTGTCTCAGGGTTAGAAAATGACAATAACCAATCAGTAAACTAACAGATCTTTCAAAACCTATGCCTCACTGACCGTGTGACGGGTGCTGTATACAACGCAGGACATGCTTACCCTTCCAGAGCACCTGATGTCACTTTGTTTCTTGAGAGTTCACACTGTTAGTGCTTTAGTTTTTTGTGTTGTATATGTCATGTTCGTGTGTTTTGTGGGCATGTGGTGTCTTTGGTCTTCCGTCTTCTGGTGTTATTGCTTTTGCCTTGTCTCTGGACTTTGATTTGTGTAATCTTGAGTTTCGTTCCTCCGGTATTCTACTGCCGTTGTTTTGTTACGTAAGAAGATAAAGGACAGGTTACGTTCATTTAAACCAATAAACAATCTTTAAGACTAGTATAAATTTACTATATTTGGAATGTATCCCGAGGGTCAACAGGCTTAAGACCATATGCCGTCTGGAACTTACTATGAGGTATGAGCAAAGCTCATTGCTAAAGGCCTCATGGGGACTTCAAGATGAAGAACAGCAATAATGTTTCTTTGCTTGGATATACCATGCATTTGTAGACACTTTGTCTCATATGCATTTACTCCATATCCTTTCATTGATTATTTTATTCATCGAATGGTTGTAACAGCTTAGCATGCAGATTTACATATCACTCACAGTAACTTCGGTATTTTGTTTATTTACATTGATTCGATCTTAAATCTTAAATATCCAAAAGAGCAATAAGCAGAAACTATAATATACAGTAATTTTGGTATTTTGTTGATGTTTTTTTATCTGTAAAATACCTGAATTATACCCGCAGTCACAATCCTAAATATCAAATAAAAACCGAATTTAGGGACCAACCATTTAACTTGAAAAGGGGGGGCTATGGTTTTTTCCAATGGTTTTTTCACCTGATGTCACTCTGTTTTTTTAGAGTTCACACTGTTAGTGCTTTAGTTTTTTGTGTTGTATATGTAATGTTCGTGTGTTTTTTGGGCATGTGGTGTCTTTGGTCTTCCGTCTACTGGTGTTCTTGCTTTTGCCTCTTTCTCTGGACTATGATTTATGTAATCTTGTGCTTTGTTTCTTCGGTATTCTATTGCCGTTGTTTTGATTCTGATTTTATGTGAAAAAAATATTTTGGCAGCAATATGCGGGAAAAAAAATCTGAATGAGGCTTTCTGCCCAAAAAAAATATTTTGTTGATGCAAGTTAAAAAAAATAATTAAATTTTTTCGCGAAAAGAATTTTCTGTCCGGGGAAAAAACATACCCCCTTTCAAGTTAGATGGTCGGTCCCTTTATATTTTTTTGGTATGATTGTGTAATGTATTTCCGGTGTACTTGTATGAAAACAGGTTTACCGCTCATGTATACGCGATTAGTTTTACTTTGACTATCATACAATGAAAAGACAAACACTTGAGATAACTGGTGATATAACTATTAATTCTCAGCTATAATTGTTAAAGCAACTATGAATCAATAAAAATATGATGTCACAGCACTTACCGTGAAAGCTGTGTAATCTATTTCCGGTGCATATTGGATATCGTCATATTAAAATGAAAAATCTAGAGGGAATGCAAAATTTTTTGTATGGGAGATCATTCGAGATGTAAATAACAGTTCAATTCAATTATTTGTTGACAATTCAATTGTCCACAGCAGAATCAGGCCATAACTTCAAGATGAAACATACCACACTAGGAATCTTTTCATTGAAAAACTTGGGTAAAATTTACAACAGTCAACTTGTAATGTAAAACAGTAAGAAAATTAAACAATATTTCATGGTCATGATTTATTTGCAGCATGGACATTTGAACTCATCTATTTGTTGAAAAACTCATATGGGGGTATAAAATATAAAGTTCACAGGTGTTGACATACGTCACATTGTGACCATTTAATCATCATAAAAGTGACTCATTTTTTTTAAATTATTGCCCCTAATTGCTTTCCACACTTTCTTTGCGTATTAATCCAAATTCTTTGCGCATGTGTATACGACAAGGAACTATTTACAAAATACAATAACAAACGACTTCAGTGATGTTTCCGAAATGGAATTCGATGAAGTATTCACGTTACAGTAGGCAATTAAAAAAATGTGACATGCCACGATATTTTAGGACCCGCCATTTTACCTGTAAAATATATTAAATAAAAAACTTACCGGTAGGTGCTGCATATTTTTCAAGGAACTCTTGCCTACAAATACTTGACGTTCTCCTCAAATTACCACATGTTAACTTCTGATTTTTGACCCCGTGACCCATGACGTAATACAAAATGAAATGTTTACACCGGAAATAGATTACACCGGTAATACATTACGAGACCATACTTTAAAATCGGTTTTCATTCCATTTCTCATCATATTTTTCGTGTTTTTAACATCTTTGCATTTTAACTAAGGAGGTCTAATATGATAAATAAGACGACACTATTAAAATGAATAATTTTACTAACAAAAATTTAAAAATACGTCACCTCACGTATCAGGAAACTTATACCGTATATCAATACAAATACACTGTAAAATGGCGCTTATTTCCTAAGCATAGTGATGAGCAAAATTTTGCCCTGTGCTAAATA
This sequence comes from Modiolus philippinarum, assembly GCA_002080025.1. NCBI lineage: Eukaryota > Metazoa > Mollusca > Bivalvia > Mytilida > Modiolidae > Modiolus > Modiolus philippinarum. The sequence continues at coordinate 48,479 of MJUU01071924.1, forward strand.
AACAAAATGCGTTAAAAATTTATACACGTTTTATGTAGCATCTCCCTCATGCAAACGATGTCCTAAGCTGATTTTTGCTTTCCACATAGATCACGTTGGTTTTTTTGTTCTATATATATATCTGTTTTTTAACATCTTTGAGTTTATCTTGTGTAGTGACTTCCAAATGTTTGGATTTGATCTGCACTGAAGAGACATAACCGTTGAAATGGCCATATGCAGAAACTAAAGTAAGTTCGGTATTTAGTTACTTATGGTTGTTTAGAAGATGAGGCTTTTTGTTTACTTTCGTTTGTTCTTTTTTATTCATTAACTTAATATTCATATTGTTATGTCCCGCCACGAAGTGGAAGGGGCATATAGATTTACCCTTGTCCGTCCGTACGTCTGTCCCGATGTTAAGTTTTGCGTTAAGGTCCATATATTGGCAACCTCTTGTAGTATTTTGATAATATTATATCAGTACATGCACCTTGATTAGTACTACCAGATTCACCAACAATTAGGGATACATGACCTACGTTTCACGCTTGAGTGACTTTTTTTAAATTTTGCGTTAAGGTCCATTTCTCAACAACTACACATTATACCAATATGATGTTTCATCAAATTAATCGCCTTGATGAGTACTACACAAAACATTGACAGTCAGGTGGCTTTGACCTATATTTTACGCTTGAGTGACTTTTGTTAAATTTTACGTTTAAGTTCATTTCTCACCAACTACTCTTTGTACCAATGTGATGTTTCATCAAATTAATTACCTTGATGAGTACTACCCAAAACATTGATAATAGGTGGTTTTTGCCTATATTTTACGCATGAGTGACTTTTGTTAAATTTTGCATTTAAGTCTGTTTGTCATCAATTTAATATGCGATCACAATGTTGTTGCATCAGAATAAATCAACTTGATGAGTACTATTCAAATCGAGGCCAGTTTAGTGTCTTTGACCTACATTTTACGCTTGAGTGACCATTGGTAAATTTTGTGTTTTACATACTTTTCTCAGCAATTACACAACATATTGTGATGTTTCATGAAATTACTTATCTTTTTGAGAACTACCCAATTTTTGGACAATTTGTTGAGTTTGACCTCCTTTTTATGCTTGAATGACTTTGTAAAATTTTTCCATTCGGTCCATAATTCAAGAATAATTTTATAACCGGACGAATATTTTATGTTTAAAATACTTTAGTATTGTATTTTTGTTACTTTCAATTATTCAACAAAAGTTTATTGAGCAAACATCTTTAATGATACTTCCTGATGATTCAATGACCGGTAACTAATTTTTATGCCTGATTGAATTACGTTATCTATTGTCATAAATTTGTTGGCGGGGCATCCGTGTCTTATAGACACATTTTCTAGTTCTCTCTAGTTTTGCTTCATTTGAGACAGCACTGTCTGTCAAACCAAAAACTGTGGCTTCTTCTCCTAAAAGGACAAAAAAAACAAAAAACAAAATAACAATAATACATGGCATTGATAAAATTGTATGTAAGGTTTTAAATGACAAAAGTTACTCTTTTTGGACCTGGCCATTTCGACAACTTATGTGTCATCAGTCCAGAATCAAAACAGTTGAAATCAAGAAATCGAAATGTGTACAAACGCTGATAGGGGCAAAATAATCAAAAGTATCTTCATAGAAAGCCTAACTCAACTAAAGACATAGCAGTGCATGAGGGAGATGCTCCTTAGTTTTATACAAAATTTTCGAATTTGGATATTGTAAATTTCAAAAAATGTTGAGACGCATTCCTTACGATATTTTTTTTTGAAATTATAATAAAACAGTTACATGAAAAGGTGATAGCAAAAGCAAATTGCATGGTTTACTGCACTGATGAGACATAAGTTGTCGAAATGCAGAAATTAAATCTACAGTAACTTGGGTATTGTGTTATTTACACAGAAAAGAAAGAGTTAAAATAGAAATGAAGCAATAACGAGCACCGACCTTTTCAAATAGCAAAGTAATGTCAAAAACATAACTTAAGAAAAAATAAATCTGTTATGTAGTAACATCTCATCCACAGACGCCAAGCTCCTCATATTTTATTTCCAAGTTCAAAGTTAAAGGAAAAAAAAGATTACAGTGTCATTAACACGAATAACAAAACTGTATTTGAAATATTTAATCATGCTTAGATCTGGTCACGTTCAGAAAAATGTTTACTCGTCTAGTAATGTTTAGAATGCGATTTTGACATTTAAACCTGTTTAAACCCTAAACGTGTTCGGCAATAGACATTTTTCTACCGTAAGGTATGTAAGAATTAAACACAACCCTGAACTTGCTTAGAAGTAGGCATATTCAAAAAGTGTTAAAACATGGTATTTACAGAGTGTAAGATATAAAAAAGGTATTATAACAATCATTATAAACAAGATAACGTCACTCAGCATTATGCTTTAGTCGGTCAACAGTGCGAAGACTTTATCGGTCGAAGACTAATATATAAGATGACATCCCAATAAAACCTATGATTTTCAATTTTTGTACAATAAAATTCTTTTTACTGGCTTTCCTATTTAAACCAACTTAATGGTCAACCTTGACGCTACAAGGAAAAAAAAAACTTGATATAGTCCTTATAATCAGAACATAAAGGTATGACAATAATAAGATGTAATGATATAGAATAAAAACTTGAGACATATTACATATGTAAACTTCATTCGAAGTAAATGTAAGATTGGGGATTTGAATTATCTTAAGCAGCAGCTGCTGACGGAAATCGTTTTAATCAAAAGTATGAAGAGAAGACCGACTATTGCCGATAAAACAGCAATGCTAGGTATATCTAAGGGTTTTTCTTCGCTTTGAAAATATTTTCTTAAGATTTTGTATTACGTATAGCAATTTATGCGATTTATTTGCATTGTTTTAAATGTTATTCAAAGATCCTAGAAAAATTTACAGTTTTAATTTTGTAGAAAACTACTGAAAGAAATTACCCATTTTTAGAGTCTAAGCTCATCAGAAGGCATTTAATGTTAGATGTATTTGTGTCTTAATATATATACTTTTTTCCCCTTTTTTTGTATAAATGACAAGATTAAAGGACCGCGTTGTGAGTGATTTCGCACCTTTTCAGTCAATGCAACAAGCAGATGATCCGGCTGAGAACGAAAAAAGAAGACCTGTAGTTACAAAGCTGGACAGAAGATTTGCCTAATCATATCCTGTAACTGTACATTCAGACTGATGATAATTTTTTGAAATCTTGTCGACTTTTATCCATGGCGAGTGGGAGGTTGCAAGATTACAAAAAAAAATAGCCTTAATATTCTAAAAGCCCTGTTTGTCGATGTAAATATAGAGTTACAATGTTATGTTTTTTTCTAAAGTTTCCCGTTTCATAGCGTGATATTTATTTACCAAAAACTCGAAATAGACTAAATTGGAATGTTTTCAGCGTTTCTTATGTCACGACCAGCATCACATCTATGTACCCTTTTTATGACAATTTTGCATTTCCCTCAATAAACGGGAAATCAGCTGACACCAATTAGACTCATTCAGGATTGGAATGATATGTGTACCAAAATGTGTTAAAATCTTGCTTGAAAAAAAGGTGATTTTTTTGTATTTTACCGTGTTTTTTCACAAAAAGGAACAACAAAAACAGCTTATAATTCAGACTTCTGCAAGTAATTATGAGGCATAAAATCCGTAAAGAACAATTCCTCACCTATATTTCCAATAAAATACAAAATAATCTCCACGGCCATAATTTGTGTATAAATTCCAGTGATAAAAAAATCAATTTCTTTCATTATCGCATTGCTGTAGAACTATGCAACTTTATTTGTCTGACTTACAGATTATCACACAAAATGAGTGGACGTATGAGTCTAAGACAATTTGCAGTTACATGTAGAATTACTATTGTTGTTATATATGAAAATTGCCTTTCACTGTGTGAGGAATGCCAAAAGAATATTAAGCAAAAAAAGGAATTGAAAAGCCATAGTAACTTTATATATATATATATAAATGTCATAATTATGGTGCGGAACGGTTCTCCCTTGATTTTTCTTTCATTAACCATAAGCTACTTCTATGCCCGAAAGTATATGAAAATATATTTGGAACTTAATATAATATAACTAGAAGCTCGGACACTGAGCCTGTATCGCTCACCTGACAAAATGCTTCTATGCCAATGATGTTTGTCCAATGGGTCTAATGTTTACCTATGTCCTCCATTAGCACCCATGTTGTTTTGAAATAAGTAATTTGGAAAGGACCTTCTATACATTTAGTTAAATTTGCTTGAATAGTTACAGAATAGATGATAAAAAGGATGGCTTGCTAATACCAGGCTCCAATGTTAAACTATGTTCTGCACTTGAGGCATTTTTTTGTCGGATCGGAATGAAATGAGCAATCGTTGTTAAGGACCTTTAGTACATCATCCCTGTAAAGTTTGGTTGAATTTGCTTCAGTGGTTGGTTTCAGAGTAGAAGATAAAAATATGATTTTCCAAAAGGGTCCAATGTTAAACTATGTTCCGTGCTAGCTGCCATGCTTTTTATTGGATCAAAAGGAAATGAGCAATCTTTGTTAAGGACCTTCAGTAAATCATTTCTGTAAAGATTTGTTGAATTTGCTTCAGCCGTTTCAGAGAAGACGATGAAAATGTGATTTTTCCGATAGGATCCAATGTTAAACATAAGTTCCGTTCTGGCGGCCATGTTTTTTGTCGGATTGAAACGAAATGAGTAATCTTTGTAAAGGACCTTCCATACATCATTCCTGTAAAGTTTGGTTGAATTTGCTTGTGTGGTTTCAGAGGAGAAGATGAAAATGTGATTTTCCATTAGGGTTCAATGTTAAACCATGTTCCGGGCTGGCGGCCATGTTTTTTTATTGGATCGGAATGAAATGAGCAATCTTTTTTAAGGACCTTTAGTACATCATTCCAGTATAGTTTTGTTGAATTTGCTTCAGCCATTTCAGAGTATAAGATGCAAAAGTGATTTTTTCCCATAAGGCCCAATGTTAAACCTAGGTTCCGCGCTGGCGGACATGTGTTTTGCCGGATCGGAACAAAATGAGGAAACTTTGTAAAGGTCCTTCCATGGTGAATGAAAGAATATGGAGTAAATGCACATGGGACAAGGTCTCTACAAATATATGGTAAAGAACAAGCAAAGGAACAACGCTTTTATTGTTGTTTTTCATCTTGACGTCACATACATAATTCCTGTAAAGTTTGGTTGAATTTGCTTCAGTGGTTTCAGAGGAGAAGATGAAAATGTGATTTTCCCTTAGGGTCCATTGTTAAACTATGTTCCGTGCTGGCCGCTACAAAAACATGGTAAAAAACAAGCGAAGGAACAACGCTTTTATTGTTGTTTTTTATCTTGAAGTCACATACATAATTACTGTAAAGTTTGGTTGAATTTGCTTCAGTGATTTCAGAGGAGAAGATGAAAATGTGATTCTCCTTTAGGGTCCAATGTTAAACTATGTTCCGTGATGGCCGCCATGTTTTGTATCGGATGGGAACGAAATGGGCAATTTTTGGTAAGAATCTTTTGTACATCATTCCTGTAAAGTTTGGTTGAAATTGCTTCACTGGTTTCAGAGGAGAAGATAAAAATGTGATTTTCCCATAGGGTCCAATGTTAAACCATGTTCCGGGCTGGCGGTCATGTTTTTTATTGGATCGGAATGAAATGAGCAATCTTTGTTGAGGACCTTTAGTACATCATTCCTGTATAGTTTTGTTGAATTTGCTTCAGCCATTTCAGAGTAGAAGATGAAAATGTGATTTTTCCCATAGGGCCCAATGTTAAACCTAGGTTCCGCGCTGGCGGCCATGTTTTTTGCCGGATCGGAACAAAATGAGCAAACTTTGTAAAGGACCTTCCATATATAATTCCTGTAAAGTTTGATTGAATTTACTTCAGTGGTTTCAGAAGAGGATGAAAATGTGACTTTCCATCTTCTCTTCACTCTCTTCATATATATATATATAATATATAGACACAATTCATTGGCATTCTAAAAGATAGCTAGACTGATAGTTCGGGAAATTTACCGAAACTGAGTCAAAAGTTCTAGATTCAAATAAAATATTTTGATTGAGATAAAATGGAAAAAAATTGTTGACAGATAGAATTTCAAATCTTAGTCTTGCAGATTTTCAGGGTATTTGGAATGGATTTTTTTTAAAATCAAAATATATACATATAAACATTTCTTGTGACTTACAAGAATCAGACAAATAGTGACGAAAGGCAAAAATGAACACGTAGTGTTAAACAACAAAATTTCGAAGTTACTGTAAATTTGACCATTTCGACAAATCAAAGATGTTTGAAAACTGATATAGAACAAATAACCAAATATGATCTAAATTTCAAGCCCAAGTCAGCTAAGAACAGAGCTTTGCATGAAGGAGATTCTTCTTATTTTCAACAAATTTATAAAAACTTTAGACATTGCCAGTTTCAAAATAAAACGGCTTTCGGGTCAGTTACGAAATGCTGACTACTGGACTGATGAGTACCAGAGAGTCTCAGTCATTTAGTTAAATGTTCACGGATTTATTTTTCTAAATCTGTTTTTGAAAATACGTGTATTGGTTCTAACTGAAACCAACTTCAAAAGAACGGTTGCTAAATAAAATTTAAAAATTAAGTTGTGTGTCTTTCAGAGTATCAGAAAATTAACCACAAACATTATTTTTAGCCAACAGAATAAAGTTAAAATGTTTATATTGAAATTCCGAGTGCTCTTTAACATTTTTTTTAAATGAACCAAGATTCGAAACTTGTATTTTTAAATTCCAAATATGAAAGTGCATTTGAATATATAAAATGATATGGTGTTTTTCCCTTTTTCCTTAATTTCTGGCAATTAAAAAAAAGTCGAATTTTGTTATTATTTCTTAGATATGGCATTGACCAGAAAGAATATTAGTATAGAACATGGAACTACAGGTTGTCGAGCAGATACAGATACCAGAAAACCGACTGTGGTTGGATGACTATGCATAAAAATGAATCAAAAGTTGGCACAACGGATACGAAAGAAGTTACAAAATTGCCCTCAACATTACCTAACGAAACATCAACTTGCAAAAGAAAACAACACTTATCAAGTAAGATTACCATTTGTTATATTAGCTCAATTTCGATGACACTTAAGGTATCAGCAGATGTTATCGTTAATGAGTTGCATAAATTAAATAAGAATATCAAATGAAAACTTACATGATTTGCAACGAAAAAAAAAATTCTTCTATACATCATCTTCCCAAGTCAAATATTTGCGGTCTACGTCCATACCCAAAACGCATTTCAGATTTAGCGTATTATACGCTAAATCTCTCAAATCTGTACAAGGTTTGTGAGGGTGGATATGGACAACAAACACTTGGCTTTGGAAGATACAGTACTATAGACTTCATACCAATAAAACCTATTTTTTCTCTAACAAATTCACGGATTTCAGATTTAGCGTATTATACGCTCAATCTCTCAAATCTGTACAAGGTTTGTGAGGATGGATATGGACATCAAACACTTAGATTTGGAAGATACAGCACTATAGACTTCATACCAATAAAACGTATTTTATATCATACAAATAGCAGGGCTTACTGATTTCGTGCTGCATTTATCAAGATCGTAATATAGCATTTTTACACTTGGTTGTAGATTTAATATATATGAAGACTGATATATATCTTCTAATATTTATGTTTTTGAGGGGGTAATCGACTCTAACAACTACTTCAGAAGACTTATATTGCCATAAAATGAACAAACGAAATTGAATTCTATCGTGATATTCTTTTTCCTAAATACAAGTCGAAACAATAATAATTACAAAATTCGGGAAAAAATTGAAAATCAGTTGGTAAAACAAACTTCTTTTAAGATGTTACTTTTAACTTCTTTTTTGTAATTTAGATATCAAGTCCTTAACTAAGAATGTAACACCAAAACACAAAGTGACAACCTGTGGCAAGGATTCAAATCTCACAGACAAAACAAACTTTAGTGCGAAGACTATCAATAAAGCAGAAGACAATTTTGACATAAAAACACAGGCAAAATTGCCTTCAACGTTGGATATCCAATCGTCAATTCGAAAAAGAAAACCATTGGCAGGTTTGTTTGCATTTAAATTTAATTACGCTCGCATTTTTCCTGAAAATAAGTCTACTATTTGAGGATGATTATTTAAAAAACGAAATGTAAAGCATCAGGGATACAAGTGGATACCATGGTGACTTGAAGATGAAGAAGAACGATAAACGGTTGTTCCATTGCTTGTTTTTGCCGCGTATTTGAGACTGTCTCGCATTTACTCCATATCCCTTCATTGCTTACCAAATAGTTTTATTTGAATGGGATAAAAATAGGCCCTTTTCTAAGACGAATGATAAAGTAAATAAAAAGGATTTTAATTTTTTCTCCTCAATCAACAAAGATTGGATAGTTTGAGAAAAAGACTTTTCATTTGTCCCGTTTCAAAAATGCATTAAACAACGGCAGTAGAATACCGAAGGAACAAGGGAAGCGATGACTACAAAAATCGAAGTCCAAAGAAATGGCAGAAACGGTAACAGATAAAAACAAAGACAAAACAAGGACGTGAGACAGCTACAATGCACGGAAATAAAAAGATAACATTAAGAACTAAGGCACTCATAGTGTGAACTCCCATGAAAACCGGGAGTGACATCAGGTGCTCCGGAAGGGTAAGCATGTCCTGCTCCGCTAGCGGCACCCGTCACACTATCAGTGAGTCAATCCGGGGTTGAGTCAAATCCGGTTATGTCAAATCCGTGAAGACGTGAAATTTAGCTGAAAATGTCCGTTTTCATTTGGGACACAGACACGTCATATCTGTCAATGATGTCATGGTGACGGCCATAGAATTTCTGAAGGGATGAAAGTAACAAAGGCTGAACAAATCCCTGACTAAGCAGCTTTTGGGACAGTGTTTTTGCTCTAACTAAAAAGTCACCGTATAAACTGCATGCCCGACAGTAACGAATCAACTGTGAAATGTACACTCCATAGGCTGGAGAGGCAGGTATATTGCTGCTCAGAAAGGGAAAGTTCACAATTGGGAAGTTAAAATCATCACGTTTGTCATACAGCTTAGATTTCAAACGTCCCTTTTCGTCAATGTAAATTAAAAGATCTAAATACGAAGCTGAAGTAGGTGTATCGGTAGTCTCTTTAATTTCAAGCTCATTGGGATAGATCTGGTGTAAATATTCCTTGAATTTTGGATTATTAAGAGAAAGTACATCGTCTATGTAGCGGAAGCTGAAATTGAAGGACTGGGCTAAATGTTTTTGTTTTTTCTGTGTAAGCCCTTGTAAAAACTTCGCCTCATATGAAAAAAGGAAGAGATCAGCTAAAAGTGGCGCGCAGTTAGTTCCCATGGGAATCCCGATTGTCTGTTGAAAAACACGGCCTCCAAATTCGACAAAAATATTATCTATTAAAAATTCCAACATTAAAAATACGACAAACGGGGTTTCAAGATTAATTCCAGCATATTCTTAAATCAATATATGTCGATTTATTTTTTGTTTGAACATATTTTATTTGCAATTAAATACAAATAGGATAAGACACAAGTTTATCCAACTTATGAAGTCTTCTCCAAAATACTATTTAATACAATAATGTAGATAGAGCATGCATACAAAAATACAAGATAGGTATAATACAATTATAAACGTAAAGAAAGAGAATACGTAAAAAATCAAATGATGGTGTGTGTGTGAGTGTGTGTGGTGTTTATTTTATTTTGGTATATGTCTAAGAAAAGCATCTAAAACCGTAAAAGATCGTTTAATTTGATATTTTGTAATAAAAGGAACGCTCATTTAAAAGATTTAAAGTCAAAGCATTTTTTGTTTATTTATTTTCAAGAATGTATTTATCACGAAAGCGTCATATTTATGAAGTACTGGCATATCGAGGGTCAAAAAGTACAATTACTGGCCTACCGTATTGATCCGCGTTTTTAAAAATAAGTGAAAACAGAACTGTCAGTTTAATAATCTAAAGGCAATACCAACATCGGAAAAAAAACAAAAACATGACATAAAAAAGTCACAGAAAAAATGAAGACACACATATAGATGAACAACACGGACCAAATAAAAAACCATGGTTTAGATCAGATGCATCGGTAAAGCAAGGATTTAATGCTCCCGCTTTTTATAAGACACACGCCGTGTTTAACATGTCAAATCCGGTGGAAGAAAAATTTTTGAAAGGGAAGGGAAAGATCTGTTGTCATCTTGGAACCAATATACGATAGCGGTCCACTAGATCGTGATGTCGACCGTAAAACTTCTGTAGTGATAACTTCAAATTCTTGGCAAGATACATGCTTAACTAGCCTGTTGTTAGCAACCGAGCTCTGTCAAGGTAGTCACTGTAACGACCAAATGCCCTTGTGAAGCGAAAGAGCTGGGATATATAAATTCCATATCCTTTCCTTGCGCTTTAGGAATATTATTACAAAGAAAAGGGAACTTAATTATTTGAAAAGTGAAGTCATTGTTTATGCAAACAACTTAGTTAGAAGTTTAAATATGTTGTCAATATCAATATGAAGGTAAAAAAAAACGAGGCTGATGTGGAAGTATAGTTAAGATGAAGAAAATCATCAAATCGAAGGTCGTTCAGTGATAAAATATCATTTATATAACGAAAGCTGAAATTAAAGGACTAGCCAGTTTTTCATCTTTATTTTGAAAAAGCCCATAGATCGATTCAACCTCATATGGGTAGAGAGACAGGTCAGCTAAAAGAGGTGCACAGATTCTGCCAATTGAAATTCCGATAGTTTGTTGAAAAAAAAATCTTCAAACAGGACAAATAAATTGTTGATCAGAAACTCTAACACTTTAATATTTTCTTCTGTAAAACAACGGCAGAAGAAGAAGAATGTCGAAAGAACAAATGATTGGCAATTACAAAAATCATAGTCTAGAGCCATGGGTAAAACGGGAACACAAAAAAACAATGATATCAGACAGTTAGTACAATGTGAACCAAGGCACTCAAGTGTCAATTATTAAAATGAGACATCAGATGCTCCAGAAGGATAAGCATGTCCTGCGCTGCGAATAGCAACCATCATATTAAAATACATGATACTCTAACCCTCGAATAGCATCAACGTAAAAATTTGTAACTCTGTAAATCTCGTATTTAGACTATAGCCAGGACAAATCAGTATCACAAACATCCTTCAAAACACAAAAAAAAAACTAAGCACCTTCAATGTAAAACCCCCTAATTGATATACTATGAACGCAAATTCAGTTTTGCATGATAAATGATCAAGCCATTTAGGGCTTGCTATATGGTGTGAGGTTCCTCACTGTGTTGAAGACCGTACGGTGACCCCTAGATGCTTTGTTTTGGGTCGTTTTAGCCTGGATGTGGGATGTTGTCTCGACATTTACCCCCATTTCCTTTCTTTTTCATAAGCTTTACACTTCCGTCATAACATTGACTTCAATCCCTAATTAATCAAGCAACCTAATACAATTACATCTGTTTTCATATAATTGTTTTGAAACACAAATATATTGGAGATCGTTTTATGTGCACATAGATATATTTATCTCTTACAGAGGAAAAAAGAAAAGAAAAACTATACTACGACGTTTATAGAAGGTATAAGGTTAAAAAATTAAATATGATAAAAGTTATAGTTGCGATCTCAAATGCATATTGTCAAACGTTTCCCCTTTTTTATTATCACATGATATTGTCATGTTTGCACGCAATGCATAAAAGTTCTCCTGTAAAAAAACTGCAATAACAGAAATTTTCCAAGGATAACTTTAAAGCTACAGAATTGTGTTTCAGAAATGTATGTCTTTTCACACAAAATAAAAAAAGAAAGATTTTAAAGAAAGCAGATGCTTAGAAGGTATTTAATATAACATTGATAATGGGTAACATCGTCGGTTATCGCCCTGTGCCAAGTAAGTTATATATCGTGAAAGTGGAGATAAATTTTTAATTCCAATATCAAAAGAGGTTGTTGGTATGCTTATTAAAGCTATCTCCACTTTGATCGTATATAACTAACTTGGTAGGAAGATAACCGACCGCTATTTCACATTCAATGAAATAAAACATTCTTTGGTTTACTTCTTGTCAATTGTTAAAATGTGTAAATTTGAGATGAACAAATAAAGGGATATGAATACCAAATACTACAGCTAGAATATGGTAAAAAAAAATATAAAGCATTGTTGAAAATTGGAGATTTAGTTTTGTTTATTCCAAATTGAAGTCGTCGGCTGTATTGTCTTTTTTACAATGCCATTGCTCCTTGCATCAAAATGCCCTGTTACTTGCATCAATATCCCCTGTAAGTTGCATCAATATGCCTTGTAACTTGCATCCATATGCCCTCTTACTTGCATCAATATGACCTAAAACTTGCATATGCCCTGAAACTCCAAATCTAACCGACGATATTGTTTTGTACCCTCATTCATATCTTGTCATATCATGTTTGGCTTCATAGTCATAGATGATATCATTATCTGCTTCTTGGTATATCGATTAAATCCGAGGTGTTGACTTCAATGATACAACATTCCATTCAGACTATAAATGCAATGCAAATTTTGCAATGAAATATTGGTATAACAAATTACCGAAGTAACTGCCAATTTAGTATCTGCATATGGCCATTTCGACAACTTATGTCTCTTCAGATTGGATCAAAGCAAAATATTCTTAAATCCATAAACAGAAAGATTTGTAAAAGCTGAAAGAGAATGCAATACATGTACATTATACCAATAGGATCTAAAAAGAAAAGGAAAATTAGCTATAGACAGGGCTATTGAATATAAAAATATCAGAGATGACATACAGTTTTAAACTCACTTAAAACAAAAGCCAATGCGATAATAAATAGAGAACACTAAGGTGCAGGGTATTGCATTCCTATTATAGAATTTTGTAGGAAAAAAATCGTATTATTGTTAAAAATGTAAAATAAAATTTGGGGGTCACCGAGCATTTCAGTGAAAAAACCGAAATTCAAAATTTAAGATTTTTACAAAGAAATTAACTATCTGAAAATTAACTATAGGGAAATTAACTATCTGAGTGAATAAATTTAAAATTTATTATAGATTTTGTTTAAACTTTGGATGTGATTTAAACTCATTATATTATTTACATATGAAAAATAAAAACTAGAGGTCACCGCTGAAATAAGCGTGATCAATTGTGAAATGCTTATTTCTCTAGACTAAAGTGGTATCTGTATAAAATTCTTTTATCAAATTATCTCCCTTGCTTAATTTCTGTGTTCTGTATATCCACCAACAGATTTTAAGCACATGTGTTTAAGTTTACCTTTTTGTAATGTAAATTTTGTAAAATTGATAAGGAACAAAAATTGCAAATACTTTATAACTTTTTTTACATTTTAAATAATTATTTATTAAATTCATAAATGAAAGAAACCTAAATGAGCAAGTATAAATGTCGTGAAACAAAAATGGCGGAATAATACCACTGAGACACCTTAACCTAAGTCATTCATACAAGTCCGAGTGTCGAAGGGAATGTAATACGGATAAGGTAAATGCACTTTTAAAGATATGACTTAGATTTTGTGGACTTACACTTTATAAAATTTACAGAATAATTTGTGATTTTGATGAACTCTACTACTTGACCCGTAAAATATTTGAACATTTCTTTGAAACAGTTGATTTGAGGCAAAATGTCAAAATACCAATTCAATGCTTTGTAGTACGTGTTGAATATATGCAAAAATGATTGATTGAATATTGTTTAACGTCTACTCAGCAACATTTCAGCTACATCAACAAGAGAACAAGTTTGTCAGTAAATAATCTCTTTTGTATGGCAAGCCGTTTTAATATTTATTCACCGAATAAGATATCTTGTGTATATAATAAGATATCTCATTTGTTTTATAAGATATCTTGTAAAATTATAAGATATCTTCTTTTTAATTAGATATCTTATAAACTTTATAAGATATCTTATAAAGTTAATAAGATATCTAATAAACTTTATAAGATATCTTATAAAGTTTATAAGATATCTTATAAACTTATAAAGATATCTTTTTAACTTGATAACATATCTTTTAAAGTTTATAAGATATCTTATAAAATATATGAGATATCTTGTTTTTAATATATATATATGATATCTTATAAAAGAAATAAGATATCTTGTATGCTTTATAAGATATCTTATAAATAAAATAAGATATCTTATAAACTTCAAAAGATATCTTTTAGAATTTTTCTTTACAAGATATCTTTTTAACTTTAAAAGATATCTTGTAAGTTTAATAAGATATCTTATTTTATTTATAAGATATCTGATTTAAAAAAAATAGTAAGATATCTAATATATTTTAGCAGATATCTTATAAGTTTTATAAGATATCTTGTTAAGTATTTCATATAGATTATATAAATTCTGTGAAAAAATATCTTATAAATATATATAAATTAAGTCTCCTTTAATCACGCTTTTTTTTTGTATAAATTAGCACCTAGCAACCACGTATCCCTATTGTTTGATGTACCCTACACTACTTCAGAGCGTTCGGCTTTGTAGTTAATCTAGGTCTGCTTTTTTAAATGTCTTAATTATTATTTGACTTTTGCTGAAGTAAAAGATTTGCATAAATTTCTGTATTCTTTTATATACGGAATGATAGACTTGTCAAAAATCTGTTACACGTGTCATGTAATTGCAATAGATGTCAATGCACAGTGTGTCAATGTTTCAAAAGATCTTTCTTAATAAATTGTATACACATTGGCTGTTGCGTAAGAAAGTTTAACCTGTCTTGAACTAATATATCAGACAGGATTAATACTCTGATTAATTTGACATTCTAAGTAGTCTCGATTAATTAAAATACCCTTGAACGTGTTGAATATTTCGTTACGGTCTTTTATGTAATTAGTGTTTCTAAAGTGGCCACAACGAAATTTGCCGCGACTTTTCTCCAAATATCTTTTTTAGTAAATATGGAAAAAAGACATGGCATACACCAATGGAAAGCTAATTTTTTGCCGCTTCATGCCATGCATTACCATAATTTTACAACAAAGGGTTAAAAAGTTTTCCATTACCCTTCTATGTTATTTTAACAGAAAATTTGAGTCGAAAACAGAGGGAGTATACCTGGTTAATTGAACACCTGTATTTATTGTTATAATGCCCTGGGGTCTATCGATTAACCAAAACACGTGGGTCGGGAGTTAATCTCGATTGCGAAGCAAAAATTAATTATGTAATTACTTGACAAAGCGTCAACAAAAACTTTTTACGTGTAAACAAATTTATTTTAATAAAAATAAATGGTAACGGGATATTGGTTCTGCAAAATTTATTCTCAGATTTACCTAAACATTTTTGTGTAATTTAGTAAACAAATCAAAATTCTGTTTGTTCATTGGCCACCCGAATAAACAACAAACAAGCACCCTATATGCAAATAAGTAATCCANCTGATTAATTTGACATTCTAAGTAGTCTCGATTAATTAAAATAACCTTGAACGTGTTGAATATTTCGTTACGGTCTTTTATGTAATTAGTGTTTCTAAAACATCGTATTGTATCTCCTTTAATGAAACCTGCAAAAAACGTAGATGCTTTAACAACTATTTAGATTCCAATACGGAAAAGATTTTTTTTTCAAATCGGGAATCCCATCTGCTTATAAATATATGTAATTTAAATTGTGTACAATTTGGAAAAAATGTTATAATCGTCTCTTTATCGGAGTTTAAATTCGGTCTTTAGAGACAAATCTATTTGATATAGTACATAATATATATGCAATTTCCCGGACCTTGTTTATTAATTCTCTTTTCGGTATGATTACAATTGGCACTCGGTATAGATTTTATCTCTTTCGGTAGTAAAACGCACTGCTTGGCTTTTAATACTTTTTTTTCTATTGTTACAAAATTCCTGCAGATTTTTTCTGAAACCTAGAACATTGCGTCTTGTCTATTTATTAAATGTTAGAATTCTACATGCTTGTACGAGAAGTCACGTGTCTAGATACATGTGGTTAGATCAAACTGTAATAATTGACATGTATTATAATAATTAAAGTCGGGTCCATCGAACAACAGGGATACGGGGATGCTTGGTGCTATTTTATACAAAAAAAAATAATAGAAGATATCTTATTAACTTTATGAGATATCTTGTTTGTTTAAAAAGATATCTTATTAAGTTTATAAGATATCTTATAAAATTATGATTTACAAGATATCTTTTAAAGCTTATAAGATATCTTATAAAATATATAAGATATCTTATAAAGTTATAAAGATATCTTATAATTTTTTATTTAACAAGATATCTTATTTGTTTTATAAGATATCTTAAACAGTTAAAAAGATATCTTATAAACTTAAAAAGATATCTTATAAACTTCATAAGATATCTTATAAATCAAAATTATATAAGATATCTCATAAACATAAAGAGATATCTTATAAAATTTATAAGATATCTGTTAAGCTTTATAAGATATCTATTTAACATTATAAGATATCTCTTTAACTTTTTAAGATATCTTATAAAACAAATAAGATATCTTTTTAAAAATATAAGATATCTTGTTTGGTGAATAAATATAAAAACGGCTTGCCATACTTTTGGGCATTGAAAGGGCTATGGGACTGGAAATTCTGACTGCCAGTGGAAAAGAAAGGTGAAATCGAAAAGGACAGGGAATTTAGCCTTGTAGCCGATCACCTACGGACCACTCAAAAAAGAGTTTGCTACAAGGGTTTTGTAACGTGCAGGAAGTGTAGAAATTCTTCCAACACGTTTACCTGAGTTTAAAGAGAATATTATGCTTGTTTGCGTCCACACAGAAAAAAATTGAATCTTCATCGAAAGAGTAATAAATTGTCAAGACAATCTGTAGAAACTAAATTCACTGCAACTTGTGGATTTATTATTTATCCCGTTGGTTCGATGCCATTACTGCTGGGCTGTTTATCACTGAGGATGTTCATTATCCCACAATACTTGAAGTCGGTACATGCCCAAACGTTCCTTGACATTTATCTTGAAATTGACATCGGAGGTAAACTACAATCTTAGCTGAATCATAAACAGGATGACACCACTTTTTCAATTGTCAACTTCCCTTTTCTTTGTAGCAACATTTCAAAAGCCCAAGCACATGGGGTTTACATCTCACAACTCATGGGCTTGTGGTCGATACAGTGACTTCCTTGATAGAGCTCGGTTGCTAACAAATAAACTACTTAAGCAAGGGTATGTTTTTTTAAACTGAATCATGACAACAGAATTTTTACGGTCGACATCCCGATCTTGTGGATCGCTCTGGGATATCTGCTTCCAAGATGACAACAGATCTTTACCTTTACAAATAAAGTTAGTTTTTTCCTCTACTGGTTTGACTTTACGACCGGAGTTGACATGTTCAACAAAGTGGGTGTTTTAAAAGAAGCAGAAGATGCATACTCTACCGCTGCACCTGATCTCACCCATGATTTTATTGAATCCGTGTTGTTTATCTGTATGTGTGTCTTCATTTTTCGTTTTCGTCCCGTACTCATGTTGTGTCCTTCTTTCTTTGTGTTTCCGTTGTTGCCGTTGTCCATGGATTGTTAGTTCTTTTGATTGACGGTACGGTTCTTACTTTATTTCAAAACTCGCAATATCTATCTAATAAATACGAAAATACCGAGGTACAATGTGTTTAAACCTCATGCACAGCTCCGTCCTTAGCTTATCGTGGCTAATTATTATCCTTTAATTTTTTGGTTTCCAAATGTTTGGAATTTATTTTCACTGAAAAGACAATCATTTTCGAAATGGCCATCTGCAGAAAGTACATTGACAGTAGCTGCGGTACTTAGATATTTATACGACTTGAGCACTACTAGTACCAAAAATCATGGGCTACTGGCCTCGAAAGGTATTCAGTCGCTGTGTAGTTCAGTACTTTGTTGCTTAACAGAACATTGACTTAATTTAAAGACTTGCAATATTAAGGTAGATAGACACTGTTGCGCTGCGCAATTCAATTGCGCATTAAAAAATAAGAGTCGGATACAGTGTAAGCTTGATTTTCGGGTCGGAACAGTAATTTGACGGCTATTCCTTTGTGACGTCATAATTGAATGACAGATGTAAAACGTCATATTTTATTTACTTTGCCGCGAATTAACTCCCTTTACCCGTAAATAATGTTTAATGCGGAAACTTCGTAAAATATCTCCGTTAAAAGCATAGTGACATATGCATTTTTTAATTGTAACCAATAAATTACATCATAAACTATCTGTCAACAAAAATACATCAAATTCTCATGGACTAAAAAGTTATTTCTATTAAGCTAAAAATTGGCTTCCCATATTTTCCCCGTGCATTCAATGTAGATTTGGGTGACAAAATGGCTAAAAATGAGCAAACTTTGATCTCAAGTTTTGAAAAAGCAAGCATGTTGACCCATATTTTTTTTTACAGATTTCGGGTTAGTAGGATTGGTTCTTCAATTGTGCCGACTTACAACAAAATCTCATGGATTTCAATATAAATGTCTATCTACCTTAAGATGAGGATGAAAAACAACAATAAAAGCGTTGCCCGTGGCTTGGTTTTACCATGTAGTTGTAAAGACATTGTCTCATTTGCATTTATTCCATATCCCTTCATTATAAATTGCAATGTCAAAACTTTAGAAAATGATAGTGTCTTCTCCGTGTGCAGATATTGATTTGCCTATCTTGGCTCATCATTGTTCACACCCAATTTCAAATAAAACATCGTACTAGATATATCTAAGCTATGTATAAATAAAACAATTTTCTGAAAGACCCTCTTCTTATAGAGAGTGCACTATAGTATACACTGCATCCGTATTTGAAGCAGAGACTGGCACCTATTAAACAAATAATATTTCATGTAACAGGTACGTCTAATATATCGAAACTATTGTATAACTTTTGATAATTTGACCTATAAGCTTACTTAAGATTTCTTAGATGAACATGCGTATAATGTAAGAAGGTGTAGTCATTTTCGCAAAACAACTACTTGTTCTAAAGATTATAACGGCATAAAACATAACATATGTTCAGTGATTAAAAAAATCCTAGTCTTTGCCTTTTTTGCTTATAATATCTAGTACATGTAGTTAGGAATAGGGAATAAGTAAATATCGAA
This sequence comes from Modiolus philippinarum, assembly GCA_002080025.1. Classification (NCBI taxonomy): domain Eukaryota; kingdom Metazoa; phylum Mollusca; class Bivalvia; order Mytilida; family Modiolidae; genus Modiolus; species Modiolus philippinarum. The sequence goes on from MJUU01071924.1 coordinate 67,748, forward strand.
AAGGGAATATGGAATAGGGAATAAGTAAATGACGAATAGGGAATAGGGAATAGGTAAATAGCGAATAGGGAATAAGTAAATGGTGAATAGGGAATAGGGAATAAGTTACCAACTTGACGACCGTGGGAGTCGCCACCGATATGCGGAAGTTGTCGAGGCAAGTGATGAAAATAGTGGGACTTTGTTGCCAGTTCCCAAAAAACATCCTTGTGTATCCTTATGTATTTTCGTCGCCTACATATCGCAAGGTTTCATCAAACCAACTTTACCCTGTCATGTTTTTGTATTTTGCGGTCTTAAATTACTAAGTGCAAATTTTGATACTTAATAATTATACATAAGAACTTCTGATTACGAACTAAGCCTCCTATAGGTTAATTACGTCAAAACATATTTTCAACCTATAAATAAAGTCTTATTGCAGAATGCTATACTATCAACATCTGAAAAGAGTTTTGTATATACGTATCTTATTTTTATACCGCTTGATTTTCAAGCTGTGGAAGGTTTAAGATCAGGAGAATCCAGCAGATATGTCGAGCGTTTTTTCTTTGTGTTTTTTGGTTCTCTTAATAGTCAAAGGTAAGACTTTAAAATTGATAATGTTTAAATTTATATATTTCAAAAATACATTTTGAGGAATGTGAACCAATCAGAATCGTAAAAAAATCACTTAAAAAAATTTGTGTCGATGGTCTTGGCTTATTTCTTTGAAAACATTTTTTCGCATAATATTAGTTTCAGCAATGTTTCTTTTTAGAAATAACTCGTACAACCTTCAAGTCGGGTAGTTGCCTCCTTTCAATCGTTAACGAGGAATCAGTGTTTACAAGCTATATGACGGTGTTTTTAGTAAAGTAACCATCTTATTAAAATTAATGTGAAAAGATATCCGTTGAACTGAAGTGTGCAGCAACAATTATAATTCCATTCCATTGTTCTTTGTTTTTATCACAATGGATTTTCCTTTGTAATTTTGCCACACGTAGAGCGAGACATACTTATTGTATATCATTCTTTTAATCTATCAAGTTTGCCATCTTTGTGTTGTGTTTTTGTTATTTTCCTTTATTTTCTTCTTTTTGTATGTTTTTGTTGTTTTTTGGGGATTTTTCTTTGGTTTGAGAATTTGTGTATCTATGGACCATAGTGACTGAATGCGTTGTTTTTGGACAATTGGCCATTTCAACAACTTATGTCTCTCCAGTACTTTTAAAATCAAAGCAATATCCATTGAAGAATACAATGAATGTATCTCCTTTTACGTTTTCTGAGCAAAATACAAAGAAAACTGTTGCAATGTCAAACATGGAAAGACGTTATTATTTTTCTTTTTAGAAAGTATACAGTACCCAGAGTCTGAAGCTAGTGATACCATACTGCTTGGTTATAATAAATATGCCTATCCTGGTACTGAAACAAAAAAGCAGGTCAATGTTACACACTCACTTACCATTCTTGGAATAGAAGAATTTGTAAGTATTTTTATAACATGCGATAAAATAGGTCAAAAGGAGTATGGGCGATAAGAGCCTTATTTGGCCTAAAAAATATATCTGGTTGAATTCAAAGAATTTCTCATTGAAATATTCTGTGAGTATGTCTTTTCAGTAAACAGTAACAGTTCTCAGATATTTGTGTATGATTACTGAGTTTTTGGGCATAGAAGAAGGGACAAATCGAAGATTTTGTCGAAAAATGACAAATTTGACCAATTTTGACTACTTTTTCTATATAGGAAATATAGAGCACATGCAAGAACCACAAAAATATTTATATGAGAGGTTTAATTCATTTGCACAAATAAGTTGGTAAATTATCTAATTGGTTCTTGAATGTGCTCGATATTTCCAGTGAGGAAAACTGTACGAAAACCTGCCAAATCTGGTATATTTCAATGAAAATTCTCAAAAGTAGCCTTTTCATGACGTCAGAACTGTACATATTGTGACGTCATTGGTTTTAACTTTTGTATTTTTTCTGTTAATGGGATCCCAACTTTGAAACGAACATGAAATATAATCTTTAGGTGCAACTTAGAAATTCAATGGAATCTTGGGCCAAATCAACCCCTTATCGCACCTTGTCCTTTGTCAGAGATTCATTACTTAGGAAAGGGTGCAAAAACTGTCAGATAAAGCAAAATATGTAATAAAACATGAAACGAGAACGAAGGATTTATATTTGAAAAAATAATATTAATGGAGTTATATAAGGCAAATAGCCCATGTCTTTTCCAGTCAAAAGAAAGTTGGTGGACCGACCAGTCACTCCGAAAAAGTACATGTTTTTGAGAGTGACAGATCAGTACATAAACTGCCTTCAGTGCCATGAATTTGTGAAATAGTTATATTTGGTAGGCTCAGAGCGATATAAGCTCTATAGAAAGTGGGTCGGGCGAGTCGGTATTTTTATTTAAATTTTCATGTCCTTTTTGTGTAGAAACAAAAGGGTATTGTAGAAACCATCCCAATGACGATGGACTGAAGTTTTTCTTGACCAAAATTCCTTGATAAAAGGCTTTTACATGTACTTGCCCATCTCTGAATATTGCAAATAAACGAACAATCAACTATCAACAATCAAACAATGTATCTAAAGATTTTTCTATTTTTCAATCCGTGTAACGTATGCCTGAAGACAATGAGACGTAGAGACAATCACAAAATGCACTACGCATATAGAATAATGGAAGTTTTGTTTTTGATACAAGAAATATTGGTGAACAATAATGGACGAGCCCCTTGTCAGGATTTGTTAATCCATCCATCACGCCTAACTGTTCGAACTCTTGCGTGCCAGTTTTCCAGAAATGTCATTTTCCTTTCAATTGCAACTTTTCTTCCTATCATTTCTGTTAAAATAACAATTGTCAAAGCAGCACGATAACTGATTCAGGTGAAAAGCAAATCTTGCGAAAGAAAACAACTAAATGCATTTAAAGTGGGTACATGATATTATTCCGCCATCTTTTGTCCAATGTTTGTGCATCTAGGTAACATATTAAAAAAAACAAAATTTCTACAATTTTAGTGTCTGTATATGGCCATTTTAGAAACTTGTGTCTCTTCATGCAGTACAAATCGAATCAATACATTTTTTACATTTGGAAGTCAATAAACCGAAATATGTGTAAAAGCTGATAGAAAACAAATTACCCATAGGATCTACATAGAAAATCCAAAATCAGCCAGGTACATAGCCATATATTAAGAAGATACTCCTTATTTTTACACAAGTTTCCTAAATTTATATATTTCTGGGTAACAGTCCACCAGCAGAGGCATAGGCCCAGTGGTAATAGATAATAAAACATCGAGGTTACTGCGAATGTAGTTTCTGCATTTCGGTTTCATACATTTACAAAATTAACTAATCAATTATTGAATGAGTGTAAATGTCAAATCACAAATTTTCAGTAAGTTTTGCGATTAAATGAACTGTGACCTAAAGTCATATATTACTTACATGTACAGCCTATCTGTCCGAAGTGGTATGCGCCAACTTAATATACTAAACCTCTACCCCCAAAAATAGCCAAATTTTTATATGCGCTAACGTTGATCATCACTGACCTATCAAAATCATGATCTGATTAAACATACCCATAGTGATAGTGATCATAAAAAGACTTTATAAACATTTCATATTACCTTTTTAAATAACACATTGTTTCTGTAAAACTTTACATGAGACACCATGCTTTATTACAATTTAATTTGAAAATTTCCCAATTAAATTCTGTGACATATTCAAACTGAATGTTTTTTTTTTTCTTTTAAAAGAAGAAATGTCTAAATAAGAAATGTTCTTTTTTAGAACTTTCCCAAACTTGCACTTGATGCATGGATTTTTATGAAATGGACAGATCCAAGAATCACCTGGACAGGACAGGCATCGACTATTAGATTATCACAGACCGATGTGTGGAGGCCAGATATTGTTCTTTACAGAGGGTGAGTTCGACACATACTTTACTAACTCATGATACTCAAGAGGAAATAAAATGAATTAAAAAATGAAGACATGCCGGCTTACCATGAAGTTATAATTTTTTATGGGGGGTGAGTTGATAAAATGTCTCTTCAAGTGCATTTTGTCGGCTCAATTGTCAATAAAGTAACATATTTAATGGATTACACAACAAGTTCAATAAATGGGGCGGTTCGTTTCTCTTACCCGGGTTAGACCGTTTGCTTTCGGGTCTATTCGGGTTTTCATTCGTTTCTAAATTTGAGTTCACCCGGGTTAACCCGGGTTAGACCGTTTTGAAATAAGCGGCGTATTCGGTTTAATGATGGCGGACAAAGTTTAATTCAAATAGAATCAAATGCAACCAGAATAATAATTATTTGTTACGGTTACAGTGGAGAATACACTTTGAGAATTCACAAAAATTTGCGAAGAAATAAAATTTGAGCATTAATATATAGTTAACTTAAATTTATAACGAATGTCGGCTCATATGACAAATGGCATAATATAGTTTTTGAATAAAACAAGTTTTTCATGTTGTAAAAACTTTCACCACCGAACAGAACTTGAAAAAATGAAAATGACAATAAGTTATCAGTCTTTGATAAGTAAATAACCAGAGGGTAAATCGCCCCTCTCCAACTTACTGTCCGCCTGAGAGGATTATACAACATTATTTATTGATAAGATAATTTGTTACGTGTATGGAAATGAAGAAAACTGACATATTTCATCCCCCGAAAACATCTAAAATGTCAATTGCAGAATACGCGCTAGTGCAAGACAATGTCCGCCATTTTTGTTTACACCGCTTCGTTCGTTTCTGTTCACTAACCGGGTTAGGTCGGTCACGTTGTCGTCCCAGACCGGGTATAGATGAAACGAATCGGCCCATTATTTCTATAGCCTCAAACAACTCGGTTATATAGATCCACAAATGCACCGACTAAATAACCACATTTCTAAACTTGCGTTATTTATATTTAAAAAAAAAATTACCAAACGTTCAAAATGTATTCAAATTTGATTATCGAGGGTGGAGAAATGTCAATTTTCACGAATTCCCTTCTGTGAGTTTTTTGACAAAAGAAATAATCCCGTTTTCTGCTGATCCGAAATAAATGTAAATGTGTTCTTTGGGAGAGACGTCATTAGGCGTGATCGAACATCTCCCAATTGATGAGGCTTCAATTTTTTTCCGATGGTACTAGGGCTTCTTAATACTTGTCAGCCCTGTAGTGTTCCATGATCACTTGAGTGTTTTAGAACTGATATATTGTCAATATTGACGGCTACATAAAAAGTGAGAGTTTAAGAAAGAATTAAAACTGCCATTAATGTTTAAAAAGAAAAAGAGAGAAAACTGTTGTGACATTTTCATGTTGAGCAACGCTTACCCTCAGTGAAATCAGTCACATCGTTTTACTGTCTTTCGATATATTTTCTGTATTGAAGTAGTAAAAAGAATTATGTACTATCTGACCAAGTGGCATAACCAGTTTATTCGTGTTACACTGATTTGATAAAAAACCAAAATACAGAGATAAACTAATAAATAAGTTAGAAAGAAGTGTTCTCCAATCCTTATCGTGTTAATCCAATTGTTTTTTCTTTTTTTTTCTTTTTTTTTTTGTTTTTTTGTTTTTTTTGTTTTTTGTTTTTTTGTATTTTCTTTTTTTTTGTTTTTTTTTTTTTTTTTGTATTTGTTTTTTTTCTTGTTTTTTTTTTGTTTGTATTTGTTTTTTTTTATAGTTTTTGTTTTTTTTGTATTTGTTTTTTTTTTTTTTTGTTTG
>MJUU01071925.1:14259-42719 GCA_002080025.1 Modiolus philippinarum
TTGCAATAAACGGTGGCCAATAGAACAAAATTGTTTTAATATCAATAACATGGATGTGTATTAAAAAACCAAAACAATTTGAAACTATCATTGCTCGATGCCTCCCTTTTTCTACGGACAAGGTCATATAAGCACACGTCAGTCTTTAAACTGTATTTATACAATAAATATATGTATTTTCAGAGAAATGAGAAATGCAGAAACAACATGGTTTAGCTAAATCTTTTAAGCTCGCATTACGACATTCTGGTGAAGATTTTCAAAGTCTATTACAGACTGTTCCTTGTATTTGACCGATTAAAACATTTTCCTTAATGTTTTCTCCTGATCATTTACACCTTGTATGAAACAAACTGGTTTATAAAAATCCTTACGGAGTTGGAAAAAGTTGGTTCCGTTTCGTTCCGCAAAGTACCATTACCCCCCGGCTAATGGTATTTAACGGAACGGAACGGAACAGCATAAACATATTTATATTCATCTTTATTTCAAAAGCAGAACTTTGCCGACATGTCATAATTGTTTGACAGCTAAACAAAATAAGTTTATACTAAATATCGGATGCCATTTAAATCTAATAAATTTAACCCCCTCCCCCTTTTCCTTCTAAAGAAACTCTGTTTAATCTGTAGATATGTATCTTCAAAGAAATTGAAAGTTCATCCTTCTATTTTTTCCTAAATTTTGGAACTCGTTTTGGTAATTTGTTTTCCTATTGGTAATTTGTTCTCTCTCGAATAGACATTTCGGTTTATTGATTTCTAAATGTTTTGATTTGATCTGCACTGAAGGAATTAACTTGTCGAAATTCGCATATGCAGAACCTACATGTAAATTCACGGTGACTTCGGCACTTTGGTATTTATTACCACTGGGCTGATGCCACCGCTGGTGGATTGTTAGTCCCCAAGGGTATTCACAAACCCAGTACTTAGCCAGTACTTCGGTGCTGGCCCGAAAACCGATTTCATTTGAAAACATGCAATATCAAAATTTAGGAAAATTTTCTTAAGCCTAAGGAATATCTCCCTCTTGCATAGCTATGTCCTTAGCTGATTCTGGCTTTCCTATTTAGATCGTATTGGTAATTTGTTCTCTCCCAGCTTTTAGATATTTTAGATTTGGATTTCCAAATGTTTTGGTCTGCACTGAAGAGACATAAGTTGTCGAAATGCGCATATGCAGAACCTTTATTCACGGCAACTTCGATATTTTGTTATTTACACTCGACTTTTCCATAAATTCTCTGATTTATAAAAATCATTGCTGTCAGTTAAAAAAGTTTGTTCCGTTTCGTTCCGCAAAGTACTAATATCCCCCGGCTAATGGTATTTAACGGAACGGAACGGAACAGAATAAGCATATCAAAATTAATCTTAATTTGAAAAAACAGTTGCCGACATGTCATAACTGTTTGACAGCTAAACCAAAATAATTTCATACTAAATATCGGATGCCATTTAAAATTTAATGAATTTAAGCCCCCCTTTTTTCCTTCTAAAGAAACTTTGTTAAATCTGTAGAAATGTATATCTTCAGAGAAATTGAAAGTACATCCGACTATTTTTTTCCTAAAGTATTCGTTTTGGTAATTTGTTCCCTCTCAGCTGTTAGACATTTGGGTTTATGGATTTCCAAATGTTTTGATTTGATCTGCACTGAACCAGAGACATATAGTATTTACACCGACTTTTCCGTAAATTCTCTAATTTATAAAAATCATTGCTGTCAGTTGAGAAAAGTTGGTTCCGTTTCGTTCCGCAAAGTACCAATACCCCCAGCTATTTAACGGAACGGAACGGAACAGCATTGAATATTTTTTATCCATCTTCATTTAAAAAAATGACAAAATCGTTTTTCTGCTCTACTTAATATTATTTATAATATGAAATTTAATGCCTTATTTGAAATACTAAATTTTTGACAATTTTTACCTTGTAGATTTTATGTAGTCTACCGATACGTACACCCAGAGAATTAAAAGACGGAGAGATATCGGTTTTATCGGATTTTAAAAATTCAGTTAAAAACTATTGTTTTGGTATTAATTCCTAAATATTCTCTCATTATGTTCACCTGCGATTTTCAAATTTTGCATTTTTGTATTTTCACTTTTTTGAGTCTTTACACCAACATTTTCTAATTGATTTAATTTTAGGATTGTTGATATATACTTCATTATTGAAAAACAAACCTATAGGTCCAATCCCACCATAAAAAAATCGGAAATGAAGAAAAAGTAATAATTAAGTAAAAATAACAAAACTCCCTTTAACGAGCCCCATAGCTTGTTCCGCTACGTTCCGTTCCGTTCCGTTCCGTTCCGCAAAGTACCAATAGCCTTAATATTTATACCAACGCAACCCTTTCTTATTATTGCAGGAAAATTATCAACAATTAGATTAACTGTTGTTTAGTTATTGAGAAAGACTTCACCACCATCTTCCTTTTTTGTGAAATTTGAAACCATTCTCACTGTTCCAGTTTTGAAAAATTCTGCACACTGCACAAGAAAAACGACATGCAATAGAAAATGGCCCTGAGCATTTCTGTCGAATATGTGGACAAGGTTTTCTGATAGTTGAAGTCAATTTAATCTTGTAAAAATTTATATGACGCATGTTTATACTTATTGACTGGTTATAATGGAATAGGCAAGTTTGTTGTCCCCGAGACCCTGACTATTGACCGAGGCGTAGCCGATGTCAATAGTTAGGAACAAGGGGACAACAAACTTGCTATTCAGAAATAAACAGTCTATAAGGTGTTTTATTGTACCGAAAAGACAAGATTTACAACTTTTAAATCATATTTTATAATAATAATTCTCTCATTTCTATTTTTTCTAAATTTTGTATTCTTATTAAAACATAAACAAAAATAGTGTTCACTGTGATTTGCATAGCTAGTTTAGAATTGTCTTGGAAACAATGATTTTATTAATAGGGCATTCTGAATTACCAACATAACTTTTATCCAGTGGAGATAACAAATGAACAGCCTAACTATTTTATTATACCATAAAAAAAATAACAAGATTTACAATTTTTTTAAATCATCTCTCATTACCGGTATTTTCTTTTTTATTTTGTATTCTTATCAAATATAAGAAATGAATGGAATATTTTGTAGTTTTATTGGAGTGTAAAAGGGTGGACCGTAGCACATTTTGAATTAAGCACGCTACTGCTCATTCAATACTTATAACTACATTCCGTAAATGGAATGAAAGTGTTCACGCAAGATTACTTAATGAAAATAATAGATGATGCACCATTTTCTTGTCTATATTACTCCGCCGTTTAGTTTGTTAGGAGTCACGTGCTGATGTAGTTTTACTGACTGATAAAACACAGTTACTGACTATCGACCAAGTGCAAATCGATGAATAGATGCGATTCCGATAAAGAAGTTATTACTGTGATAAAATCAATAATATAATGATTTTTTTTCAACAATCACCTATATTGCTTGTCTATAATAATGATCTCGTCGATTCGCACTTGGCCGATAGTGGTTACGGAAATGAGCGGAAGTACTTGTAACCAATCACATACGAAGAAGAATGAATACAATATTATAACATAATAATTACATCTTTTTTCATTTCATTAAGTGAATAGTGTACACTGTAATTTGCATAGCTAGTTTAGAGCATTCATTTTTTATCCAGAAGGAAAGCAAGAAAAAATCGGGAAAAATATCCCGGCACACTGCCAGTCAATAGTTTGAGAAACTATTGACCGGTAAATAATTATAAAATTGGAAAAGATGTAAAATAGTAATTTTATTTTAGAAATATGCCATTCACATAAATAAGGAAATTCTCGATACGCACTTAGACCCCAGTGAGTATAGTGATGTTGATATACTGAGGTATAATAATTTTACGTAGAGACACAGACGGAAAAATCTTTCGTGCTTTGAAATTTTATTCCATCTCCCTGTTCTATGGAAGAGGATCTAAATATTGCTTTCCATATACTATGATTTTCCAGTAGTCTTCACAAATTATTTTCAAGTCTCAAACCCCAAACTTCTGAGTAGCAAAGAGTTGTGCGCTTGAATTTCGCAATGTTTTCAGTTACAAATCTCCATTTCCTAATATGCATTTATAAATAAATGTAAGGATTTTGCAGTCTTATCAATAAGCCACAAAAAAACCGTTACATTAAAAAAAAACTCAGAGTTTCTCATAGTTATTTATTTGGGATACATTTTCCACAAATAAATAAAAGCAGCCTCCCTCATTTTATATTCACATGATTTTTCATTTTCCACCGGGGCTGAGGCTTGTTTAGGGGGTTCCAATATCTCATATCCCAGTAAGTGTTGACCAAAGTATCCCTTTTAAAATTGAAGATATCCCATTATATTGAAATATTCCGTTTTCCATAGTCAAAATATCCCATATCCCAGTACTTTTTGTCTCAAATATCCCATATCCCAGTACTTTTTGTCTCAAATATCCCATTAACAAAAGTAGTAAATATCTCGTATCCAAATATACCCTAAAGATGATACGCTTGTTCTGTCGGTAAATGGTAATAATAGAATTCGGTAGCTACGCCATATGAAATTAATATTTCATTTTTTTTTATCATGAGTGCAAACGAATTCCACCCAATTTTAGTAAAAAACATCTTTGGTCATACCTTTCAAATTCCATCCAATCCACACCTGCAATCAGCGATCTTTTATCTTCCGGGTATTTGGGTCATTGATGTTTATGTAGGTTAAATGTATATTTAATTTCTCAATGCTATAATGTTTTTACTTGAAAATTACTTCGATCGACTTGGTTTATATGAAATGTTCTCTTAAATATGGTAATATAATGTCAGACTTCCGTGACCCAGAGTGCCGAAAAGAATAGGACTGGATTCATGATCCTTTGAATAAATGGATACACAACTCTCAAAAAAACGAACGTAAACCTCCAGAGACAAAACCTACAATTAAGGGAGGAAAATAAAACCGAACAAAAAAATTAACAAGTTTTAAGTAATTTTATTTGAAAACATTTCTGAAATTTATAGTAGAAAGTTCTCGTGAGGCTACTACACGTGGAATGGGATGAAACATTGTGACCACAGGCACTTGTTTCTATCAATGGGGGGGGGGATCGACCAATATGTACTTCTACTTTTACATATTGGTCGACCCCCCCCCNCCCCCCCCCCCCCCCCCCCCCCATTGTAAGAAACAAGTGCCTGTGGTGACTTTCATTAATAATGCTTACCCTTCCGGAGCACCTGATGTCACTCTTGTTTTTTTTGACAGTTCACACTGTTAGTGATTTAGTTTTTTATGTTGTATATGTAATGTTCGTGTGTTTTGAGGGCATGTGGTGTCTTTGGTCTTTCGTCTTCTGGTGTTCTTGCTTTTGCCTTCTCTCTGGACTATGATTGGTGTAATCTTGTGCCTTGTTCCTTCGGTATTCTACTGCCGTTGTCCTGTTACATACAATATTCGAAAGTGCTGATTGAGGCTGCTCACAGAGAAACGGGGGAATCAAGAAATTTAACTTTTTGCACATATAATCAGTTATTATGTACTGAAATACTGACAATTTTAGTAAAGAACAAGGTGTGATAAAGGGTTGATTTGGCCCAAGATTCCAGTGAATTTCTAAGTTGCACCTCCAGAATTTCTTTCATGTACGTTTCAAAGTTGAGATCCCATTTACAGAAAAAATACAAAAGTTAGAACCAGTGACTTCACAAAAGGTACAGTTCTGACGTCATGAAAAGGCTACCTTTGAGCATTTTCATAAAAATATACCGAATTTGACAGATTTTCGAAACAGTTTTCCTTACCGAAAATATCAAGCACATTCAAGAACCAATTAGATAATTTACCAACTTATTGGTACAAATGAATTGAACCTCTCATATAAATATTTTTGTGGTTCTTGCATGTGCTCTATATTTCCTATACAGAAAAAGTCATCAAAATTGGTCAATTTTTTCATTTTTTGACAAAATCTTCAATTTGTCTCTTCTTCTATACTCAAAAACTCAGTAATCATACATAATTATTGGAGAAATGTTACTGTTTACTGCTTAAAAGCCATCCCCATAGAACATTTCAATGAGAAAATTCTGTGAATTCAACCAAATAAGGCCCTTACCGCCCCTACCCCTTTTCACAAAATATTACAATCAAATAATGGCATATTGTGATTTTGGCAAGTGTCATGAAATTCAACATATTGTGGTTATTTACACTTATTCACAGCGCTCAAAAATGGTGGCACAAGATTTACAATCAATGAAACTAGAAGTGTGTTTTTGATACAAAAACGAATGTTCCCCCACCCTAGTATTTAATGTTCTTTGAGTGATAAAGCACAAATAAGTTTTATGTTGCCACCGGGTGGCCGATCATTCCAGCTAGACGAGATGCACAACTAAGCATGATGGTCAACAATCCTGTAAAGTTAAGATGAAACCCTTTGAAAGATGTGGGAGAATTAGCGTTCACAAACTTAATTTAGCAAAATTCTAAGACAAAAAGAGGCATAACTCCAACAAAAATTGACCCATCAATCCAACAAGCACAGCCACACTTGATGGTCAACAATCCTGTAGTTTGGTTGAAATCTGATGAAAGATGAAGTAAGTCGAAATGGCGTCCACAAACTTAATTTGGCAAATTCTATGTCAAAAAGGGGCATATTTCCAACAAAAGTTAGTCGATTAACGCATGTATCGGGAACAATAGACATGAGGTCGCATCAATACGAATCATCTCGAGAATACATTCTTTGCTGGTCAGCAATTAATTAATTCATGTTACATTTTCATTATTTTGAAGCTTTTAATATGTTTTCACGGGGTATTTGACTTGAAGCTGCTTATTTTCTGCATACTATAAGTTATATTTACAACTGTATCTGTTATACAGTTAAGGGGCGCGGTTGATTGCGGCATTTTTTGAAAAAAATGTGGTCCGATCTGGCATTATTATTGGATGACATTACGATTTCTCAGACAGCTGAAACAATAGAAAATGAACATTCCGTTTTTACTGAAATCCAGGACATTTCATTAATTAGATTCTTACATTGATGAGTCGCTAGATGTGACATTTTTTTTTAGATTTGAAAACAACCATGGCATGAACGAAATGCTGATGAGATGCTGACTAAGTATTGTTACTTTGGTGCTTCTCTGTCATCCAACCGTGATGGCCACCTGCGGGGAACTTAATTTATTACTGGGCCCTACGGAAAAAGCATACAAAGAATTTTTCGTCTGAAACAACTGGGCTAGTTACCATGTAGAACAAAAATTTAATCACAATGGACCTTAGATGGTCACCTTCAAAATTGATGTCATTGGACATAATTATTCGTCACATACGATATCTTTCATATAAAACCACATTTTTTTCAAAAAACAATATTGTGAAGCCATTCCATTTTGATCAATCTGTGCGTTTTATTTCCAATCCCAAGAACCTTTGGCGACATTTTTTTCCATTTCAGTAATGGAGTTTGAACAAATTAAATATTTACCTCAAATTGACCTGGAAATAAACAAGTACAAAATCGGCGCAAATGGAAAAAAATCGGCGCAAATGAAAGAAAAATTCGGCGTAAATGAAGGAAGAAATCGGCGCAAACGCAAAACGCCGGAATTGACGTCGGTTTCCTGTTGTTTTGTTTGTAACCGCCAATAAATAAACAATGACATGCAGGCTATGGAATAAATGTACCTGAGACAAAGTTTCTACTAATAAATGGTAGAACAAGCAATGAAACAACTTTGATTGCTGTTTTTCATCTTGTAGTGCACACGATGCCTTCAATAATAAGATCGGTTTGCTACTTCCATGTTTTTTTACTCATGGATGCGAGCATCGTCAAAAAGCATAAAATTAATTCTAATGCACTTTTGTTTGTAACGCTAATTTTGATTGGATGGCGTCATAATTTTAGGGGGTAAAATCCACGATTTACCGTCGGAACCAATGGCAACGTAATGGCGCAGACGCAAACTAAACTTCCTGCGATTTAAAAATCGATTTTAAATGTTTTTTTTCGGATATGCATTAGAATAGAGATAACCAAACTGTATTTTAGGATCTTCAGGGGTAAATCTAAGATTTTACTGTCGCAAACATCCGTTTTCCGGCTCCGACAACGCGTCGCCGAAAAACTCAGTTTGCGACAGTAAAATCTACGATTTACCCCCTCAGATCCTAAAATACAGTATGGTTATCTCTTAAATGGCAAAGACAATGCGCACGGTGTTGGTGACGTTTGGAAACAATCGTATGATATTAACTTTGAAATGTGGAATAAAAGAATAGAATAGCAAAAACAAATAAATGAAAGTGTGAATGATCTTTCAATAATGTTGAATAAATGTTGGAACAAAAATAAGCTGTTTTTAGTGATAGCTATGTAAATAACTGCATCGATATTGGCACTTCGACGTCATTCGGTAACACGTAGAATCTTCATTCAAACATGAAATACTCCTCCCGGACAATCTGAAAGAGGTAGAAACCTCATGTTTCCTCCTTTTGAAAGAGGAAGGTGATAGATTTGTGAGGTCAGAAAAGAAAAAACGCAATTTGAAACGGTAGAGGTTTTGTGCATCTCTTTGAATGATCATACACCATGTAGACTTAGATAAATATTTCAGTTTGATCGTTTTCTATAACTTATGAAAGAATTGCCTAAATAACATTCATTTTGATCCCAAAAATCACGGAATTCCTCATTTTAGTACTTTAATATATACAGAAATATTTTCATGAGAAAAATGTATGCTACTGTTGCCTAAAAACTTTCTTTTTCAAAAACAGGTCCATGTACAATCAAAAGGAACGCACGTCACGCGGCATTTTTTTGGTACAGAGATTGATGCAAACAAGAAAATTATTGTAGAAAAATGTACGCTAGTCTATATCATATCTCAAAATTACGCTTTGTTATGGTACTCTGATTAGTTGAACAACATATAATGCAAAAACTGTGATGTTAAAAGCGAAACAGAAATTCTTACAAAGAAAAAACGTATTATTGTGCAGTATGTCCCAAAATAAAAAGTAACGCCCTTTTTTTAAAATACGAAGCGTACATCTTAAGAAATCGACAAAAAGAATTATTTATTAAGTAAACAAACCAAATATTTTAATATATTTATAATTTCCAAAAGAAAAAAAAAGAAATATTTGAAATTTGTATCCTTCTACACAAAATTTTAGCGGAGTTCTGACCACTTTTATATGGTCTACCAAAATTGCATGTGATATTTTTCTCGAAAGTAATGAAAACATGACAACAAAAAATGAAATAACACCTCATAGTTGTAGATTTTGGACAAACTGTACCCATTTCATAAATTCCTCGTACCATTATTTCATATAATACAAACTTCAGTCGATAGATATTTATAGTGCTCTTGATATACGTCTTTGTTGGTGGTCTACCAAAATGTCCCATCAACGTCAAAACCTCAAAAAATTGTTATACAACTATTACAGTTTGTCCCCTGCGAGAGTGTTTATTCGTTCATTCGAATTTATTTATAAACATAATTTTTTCCGAATTAATATTTAGTTTACCTTTGAGGGCAGCAATATTGTTGCAAGTGTGAATGTGCTTGGAGTTTAACCAGAAGAACACTCAAAACAACAACAAAAAATCCTCGCTCATACACGGCCTAACAGAACGAATAATACTTTCAGCGATCACTTATATTGAAAGAAAAATTAAATTTATAATAGGGACTGGTATATTATGTGAAGTCTGATTTTAGATGAAACATATTTTAACAAGGAGTCTAAAGAACAAAATATTTGGAATATACATTGTTCATTTTTTATATAAAAGAATTAACTGCATACAAAATTAAAATGATTTCAGCGAACTTGCGCTGCTCACGAAAAAAAAGGACCCTTAAATTAATAGGTCGGTCACGAAAAAACAAAATGTTGGGCAAGCATAACTTGTGTGAATGAATGTTTGCGTAAAATGAATTGATAAAAAAATTGTCCAATACAAAAATAAAAAACAAAAACATTCCGAAACCGAAGTTAAAATACATGTACAAATATTAATGAGGAACAAAAAACCAAAATATAATTACAAATACATTGTATTTACATTAAAACAANCCCCCCCCCCCCCCCAAAAAAAAAAAACAAAACAAAACAAAACAAAACAAAACAAAAAAACAAACAAACAAACAAACAAAAAACACACACACATATAAAAAAATAACTTGAATATCAGTTACCACACGGGAAGTTCGAGTATTACGTTATGAATGTTCTTTTTTTATAGCGGGTTATAAAAAATTATAAAATATAGTATGTTGGAACAAACATAAACGTGTGCATTACGCGGACGTTAATTTGATATTTCACGGTGATTTACGTCGATTTTTGACGTTACCAAAATTATCACCAACATCATGCGCAATGTTAAAGTATTCTTACAATCGCTGTAATCCGTTGCATGACAAAAAGATTAACAGAAGACAATCACAACACTTCAACAACTACAGGCACTAATGGAGTCACGATTAAAAAAAAACTTGGCATATAAAGTCATGAGATGTGGGCACAATAAACAGGTGAAAAGAAAAGGAATTTGTATTTATATATAAAAAAATGCCAAATTTTGAAAGTATGATAGTGTATCCATACAAAAAAAACTAATTCATTTCGGTTGGCTCGTTTGAAATCACATAGACAGATGTTGAGCATATTATTTTTTTTTTGCGTGTTATGATCCAAATTTGGTTAATAACAGTTAATTAGCAAAATACAAAGAATGATTCAACAACCACACAGCAATACAGATCCGTGGAATTTGGATCCATGTGTCGTTCGCGACCTTTGAAGATCTTTTAACATACAACAAGCGAAGTCATGCCGCATGATGAAAATCGTACACTGAAAAGACACATAAATAAGGTTCAAGTAGAATTGAAGTCAGTTTTCTGTTGTTTTCTTACCAATCATTGCTTGAAACACTGAAGGGATATGGAGTAAAAATACATGAGACAAATCTCTACAAATACATGGAAGAACAAACAAAGGAACAACTTTTTATAGTAACTATTATTCTTCATCTTGGAAGTCAACACTTGGTTTTCAACAATGAGCTCATAGTAAGTTCAAGACGGCCGAAAGCACCGATTTGATCGGAATCGATTCCTAAATGTCGAACGATACTACATCCATGTTTATAAGAGGGTGGCACAGGGTTATTTTCGTGTTTGCCATTTTTTATTTCACGTGTTGCCGTGTTGGAGGGTACTCCTACGACGTAAGAGGTTGAAATTCCGTTCCTCCATATCAGAAAAAAGTAGCTTGCCATTCACCTCTAGCATTGCTGGAGTATGTTGGAGGGTAGTAATTTGTCGTGTTTCGTGCAAACCGAAAAAAGGGCATCGTGAAAGCCAATATTTTTAATTTTTCGTTCCTCTTGTTGTGACATTTTGTTTCTCGTACGCCCGTGCACGGTACCCACCTGTACGACCCTCTAATAAATACCCATGGTCCATGCGTGATGGACAACAAACAAAATAAACTGGCATTTTGTTCCGTTACCCGGCAAAAAGATCCGTTACCCGGCAAAATGATCCGTTACTCGGCAAAATGATCCACAAGAGAACATCACATATTACAAACAACCACGGGGCACTCATCGAGTCACTTGCAAAATGGCCATTTGTGCATTATTAACAAAATGGTCAGAATAACATTTAGAACAATTAAATGCAAATTTTGAAAGTATGAAATTATATCCATATGAGATTTCTCTCAAGAAGAAGTACACCATAACTGAAACATATAGAGAGCACCCATCACTCGAATGGGGAACTCCAAAGTGCAGCAGAGACAAACACAATTTCAAGTTGACAATGAAGGGATATGGAGTAAATGCACATGAGAGAAAGTCTCTTAGACAAATACATGGTTCAACTTATATTCTAGCTTACCATAAATTTCTGCTTTTATCAGATCCGTATGTAAACAAAGAAATCACGTGTTTTCGGAACCCATAAATCAGTCTTCTGTATTTATATTTTGAGAAATGAACAATATTTTCAACATTTCAAATATTTTTTAAATTTTAGTTGCTTTGTCATCGCCTGTAGAATTTGACAGAAAGGCCCGGAAGAAAGGTCACTTTTAATGTATGTCTATACATGTAGTTGTATAATACCTATAGTGATATATACTACATATAGGTCATTATAGCTATATTTACATGTCATCAATTTATTGTTGTTGTACTTTTTAGTTGTCGAATTATTATAATTTTTTTTTTTTTTTTTTTTTTTTTTTTTTTTNTTTTATTCAAATAAATGCACAATTATTCCCCAAAGGGCTGAAGGCATATATACAATACATAATACAAACGATAACATACATACAAAGCAACAACAAAATATTATGCAGTGCTTGAGTCCACTCCCCTCAGTGACCACGACTTTTTTATGAATGGAACGGTATACTGCATAATTTTGGTGCATGTCAGACATAGAATTAATTTGTTTAATTTATCATAAGAATCAAAATTTTGATATATATTTAAAACATTTTCTAAAAATTCCTTCCGTGGATTAATATTTTGTTTACAATAAAAAAAGAAATGTATTTCATCATCAACAGTGCTCATATCACAATGTTGACAAATTCTATTTTCCCTTTTAACTTTTTTATAACGCCCTTTCTCTATTTCTAAATTATGATCAGATAATCTCATTTTCGTTAAAAGTTTTCTATGTTCAAAATTATTTATTTCCAGCAAATAGTTTTCAATATCATAACTTTGTGTATTTTTAATTTTCCTATAAATTTGTATTTTATTATTTTCTGTTAAACTATTTAATTTTTCATAAAATATTTTTTCATAAGTTCCAAATATTAATGGTTTAAATCTTTTATTTAAATTTTGTTTTTCTTTATTAAAATCAATATTTTGAATTTCAGCCAGATCTATGTTATTTTCATTACTAATGTTTTTTACGAAAGTAAACCAGGAATATGTTCCTTTTTCATGTAACTTTTTTGATAGGCAATATGCATCTTTTAAAAGTGGATTAATATCTGTTCCTGAAATTCTTGTCATATATTTTATTACTTGTAGCTTAATAAAAGAATCTAATGGATATTGTCCTAATTCTGATCTAGCTGAAAAGTTAACTGATATTTTACTAAGACCTAAAACTGACTTACAAAATTTTAAATTTACCTTTTCTATAGAGCTAGTATCAATACTTGATAAAAAGTCAAATTTAGAGTTTGTTTTACTAGCCCTTTCTTGAGATTTTATTAATTATATATTGCCCATTTTGAATGGGGCATAGCAGAGTTTCATTCTACCATCAAAGTAATGCTTTGTAGCAAATCTAGCTCTCTTAGACACGACTACCTATCTCTATCCTTATAAAGGGCTACCGAGCGCAAAATGATATCACGTAACGACCGCAGCAAGTTGACCACTGAAATTTGAGCAGTGTAATTAATACATTGTTGGCCTGTTTGGTCCTAATTGCTTGGAAACCGTAAGAGGCACATCAAATCAGTTAGCAACTACTTATATCTTACGTTAAGAGGACTATATAGAAACTATATCCGTTAAAATCTGATAAAAATTGACTTATTATGAGAAATTGCAATTTTTTACCCTTTGACTCCATAAGGCTTGGAAAGACATACTATTGAAAGCTTACATGAAGAGGAATCTAGAGAAAAAAATCATCCAAATCCGATGGAGTGACCCAACCCACTTTGTAATAAACAACCACAATGTTATAACACACTTTTCTGTAAACAAATAAAACCGTAGTTTTTGTAAATCATGTACTTTAATTGACATTTTAAGGTAGAAACCAGAGAATAATTATCATTATCCCTCTTATTGGAATAAAATGTCCCCGCCATACTTTGCGACAAAAAATTCAATTATTTCAAATATTTTGTTTTATACAAGGTATTAACAAAACTATTCATTATCATGGGTTTTGGTCATATTGTTTATCAGTGATTTTTAAAAAAAAATGGGTTGAGTGATCTAACCCACTTTGTAATAAAAAAAAACCACAGTGTAATAACCCACTTTGCAAAAAAAAAAATAAATAAAATAATAAAAACTGTAGTTATACCCAACGCAACGAAGTTGTGGAAAGTATATGATTTTTGACTGGTCCGTCAGTCCGTCCGTTCGTTTGTCTGTCATCTAGTGGGTATACCATTTGTCCGGATTTTTTGAAGTAAGTGAAACCGAACCGCCAGTCTAAAACGAACAACAAAAAGACAATGGCAACATCGGAAATACAAAGAAACAAAGACATAACATGAGCACGACACAGAAAAGAAAAATGAAGACACAACCACATACAAAAATGAACAACACGGACCCAATAAAAAACCATGGGTGGGAGATCAGGTACACCGGTTAGGAAGTTAAGGTAGGAAGTTTTTATTTTGCAGGTTGATTGTTCATACATTGAAGATGTGCATGCTACTTGGAATTTTCATTTTGCTGATTTTTTAACAAAAATATGCATTGTTGAACTTAGTCATTTTTAGGCTAGATAATACTTAAAGGGTACACCATTTGTCTGGATAAATCCTCCTACAGTTTTTAAGATATTTTACAGGATGACAGTGCATCTGTTAGAGAAGTGCAAACTACTTTGATTTCGAGTTTTGATAATTTTCAGATAATGCAAGATTATCCAATATGTTGGGGTGTGGGGAATGTGGGCTTGCTCACAATGGTACTTTAATTTTTATATATCAGGTACTTTAAATACCGTTTTTGAAGATAGAAACCAGAAAATAATGACATTAACCCTCGTATTGGAATAAAATGTCCCATCCACAGTTTGCAATAAAAATTATCTTTCAAATTTTAAATTTTCTGTTTTATGTATGGTAAACGATTTAGCATTGCTGAACAGGAATATGTATAAAACTATTCATTTATCATGGGTTTGGGTCATATTGTTTATCAGTGATTTTTATTGCAAATTGGCTTGAGTGATCCAACCCACTTAGTAATAAACAACCGCAATATGATAACCCACTTTGCAATTAAAAAAAAAATAAAACCTTAGTTTTTATATATCATGGACTTTATTTGACAATTTTGAAGATAGAAACCAGCAAATGATATGAAAAAGAAAGGAAACGGGGTAAATGTCATAATCATTTAAACTCTTATTTGAACAAACTGTCCCTGATGCACTATACACTAGAAAAAAAAACTAGTCTTTCAAATATTTTCGGTAGTGCACAAGGTATATTCAAGCATTTCTGTACACGAATATATGCATAACTATTCTGTTTTCATAATCTTTGTCATTTTTTTTCATTTACATTTCAGGAGGTCTTTCTGCTAGGTAATTTACCAGAAGACCGCTAGCTTCCGAGAGCGGTATCCTAAACCATTATCCCGTGTGAAGTCCCAGGAGCCACTTGCCTTGTTTGTTCAAGGACCTGACCTGAACAATTTACTTTAGATCTCACGGACTGTAACCATCCACCCAGCAGCATGAGAGGTCCTGGTACTCACTTGCCTTGGCTGTTCAAGGACCAGACCTGGATTGTCTACCTAAGATCTCACGACTTCCATCACCTACCGAACTGAAACGCATGGAACTTGATAAGTTTGGACGCAGCATGAACATCTCCAGAAAACCCTACCATCGGAGCCAGATCTACGGTGATCTGCACATGGATTTCAACCGCATTGCCAACCTCAAGCATCCAAAGAAGAGCATGGACGCCGCGACAAAGAGAAGCTGGAAGAGAAAATGTAGCGCATAATGCGGGATTAATTGAAGCCCAGCACGCAAGACAGACGGATTGGACTACATCGATACCATCGGAGGTCAGATAAATGTAGACCCAGATATGCAGGGTCATACAAACCACAATCTACCGGAGGGAACTAAAGCGGATAAGCCGGTCACCAAGGGGTAGTATGCCATAAAATGGCAAGAGCTAGTAGTATAGATACAGGCTAGGATGGACGCCCTGGAAGAGAAGGTCAAGTCCAATAAGTCTAAGCGAGGCCTCAAAATTGATGATGTAGCTAATATTTTACGAAAGGATATGGAGTAAATGAACATGAGACCATAACACATATGTTAACTCCAACTGCAATAATTTTAATGAGCTGTATGGCCATTTCGGAAATCCTCATCATGATCATCAGCACTAGAACCCAAACAAAGGAAATCCATAATTTCATAAATGTTAAAATGCATTAAACCAAACGAAATCCGAATAATCAGTAATATCAAATATATCTAAGGACAAAACTACCATGGTGGGCGTCTCGATGAACAGCAAATGAAGCAATACAGAAGAAAATATTGCAAAGGTCAACCAAGTGGCAAAACTTTCAATGAATCGAAGTCAAGATTTACAACCGACGCATACATTCTATTACTTTAAAAAGACTACACAGTATATACATATCAAACGAAAAAATGTTACAATTGTATACAATGTGTCTTTTTAACGACCGCAGATCCGATTTAGAATGTAAGCTTGGGGTGTTAACTTCGACTTCTGATCAGTAAAACTTTTGCCACTTGGTTGACCGTAGCATTAACACAGCTGTACCCGAACACCGCGATCCTCCTACCCGACCTAAGAAAAAGATAGCAGTCGATTCCATCGCAACCCTCCCTTGATCCCTCACAGCCTTTCCGGTCTCTTCATCAAGGGACCAGAATGATTGTGGAGGGCCATGAGTTATTGTAGGTCCAATTGCTTGACCCATGACTTGAACGATGCAGGGTAGCCCCATCCTTGGTACGTCACCGCAAGACCTTTTGATTCCATAGACGTCCTGGTCAGTGCGTTGGAGCTGGGCTCTAAAAAAGACCCTTTGATCACCTCTTTGAAGTCCTTGAAGGCGATAGTTTTTCGGCTGGGCAATCATCACCTGCGAGACGTCGAGGATTTCCTCTTGCCAGGGAGGCGTGTATCCCCCTTCAAAGATACATGTATTTTTAGCTTACCGGCCCTAGAAGGCCATTAGAGCTTTTTCCATCACTATGCGTCCGTCGCCCGCCCGTCTGTCTGTCAACAATTTAAAAAATCTTCTCCTCTAAAACCACTGGACCAAATCAAATCAAACTTGCCCAGAATCATCACCAGGGTATTGTTTCTCGAAATTGTGTTCGATTAGTCGGCAGAACAAACAACATGGCTATTGTTACTAAAAACAGAACATAGGGGTAAAACCGTTATAGATATCAATTATCTTACATGGAGGTAAAAATTATCAGCATGCAAGATGTACCTGCCTTGCAATTTTGAAGAAAATCCGAAAACCCGTCTTTGGGTTATTACCCTTTTTCCGTAAAATTTGATATTTTTCATTTTTTTATTGGAAAAAAATATAAATGATAGAAATCAATTTGAAATTGTAAAAATGTTCAGAATATCAAGATCTACCTCTGTGGAAATTTTGAAGAAAATCTAAATACCCAAGTTTGAGTTATTTTCCTTTATTTGTCAAATTTTGGTAATTTTATACATTGTCCGTCAACAATTTCAAAAATGTTCTCTTCTGCAACTGCTGGGCCAATTGTAACCAAACTTGGCCTGAATCATCATGCAGTTTCAAAATTGTGTTCGATTAGTCCGAAGACTAAACAACCTGACCGCTTTTACTTAAATAGAACGTAGGGGTTAATTGCTGATTTTTTTGTAAATAAATCAGTTAAAATTACAGATATGTACAATCTGAAAGTGTAAAAAAAAACATCTACCTGTCATGTAATTTTGAAGAAAATCCGAAAACCTGTCTTGGAGTGTTGCCCTTTTTCAAAATTTTAATATTCTTTTTTAAACCATAAAAACTACAACGGATAGAAGTCAACTTGAAATTGCAAAGATGTTCAGTATACCAAGATCTATTCCTCTGGAATTTTTGTAGAAAATCTAAATAAACATTTTGGAGTTATTGCCCTTTATTTGTCAAATTTTCGCAATTTTATACAATCTGTCTTATATTTCAAAAATGATTCGAGACAGAAGTGAAGTTTGAGTAGCAATTTTTTCAGCTTATCAAGAACAACAATTTCTGCATATGTTCAAATGGTCCGCATCCAAGATCGCCGCCGCCAGGGAACATATTTAGACATAGAACCATATGAGAAAATGTTATAAATTGTTACTTCTTGAAAACAGTTTCATACATCACGTTAATATTAACTAGGTATGGTAATATGATGGTCATTACAAAAATCTATGATTTTAGTACCGATCAGAAATTCAAGATGACGGCCACTGCCTATTTTAGTTAAACATTTCTACATCTTCTATTTTGAGGTCTTCCTTAGACCTACTGGACTTGACCTTCTCTTCCGGGCGTCCATCTTAGTTTGCATCTATATATATACTACGAGCTCTTGTCATTTTATGATATACACCCCTTGGTGGTGACCGGCTCGTCCGCTTGAGTTCCCTTTGACAGATTTTTTTAATTCCCTGCATATCTAGGTCTACACTTATCCGATCTCCGTGCAGTCCAATCCGTCTGCCTTGCCCGCTTGGCTTGATTTTATCCCACATTAAGCGCTGAATTATTCTTCCAGCTGATACTACTTCGTGTATCTCTTTGTCCATTCTCTTCTTTGGATGCTTCAGATTGACGATGCATTTGAAATCCATGTGCAGATCATCATGGATCTGGTTCTGATGATAGGGTTTTCTGGAGATGTTCATACTGCGTCTAAACTTATTAACCATGCTTCATAGCAGTGAAAAGACGACTTCATCGAAGAACCAACCATCCGATAATCGTTTTAGCACGGATAAGCAAAGAAGTCCGCAGATGACCGATCCCGGGGCTGCAATTCGTACGTGTTGTGGTCAGTCAGTGGCCATGATTGCGTCTCAGCTCGGTGGGTGATGGCAGTCCGTAAGATCCAAAGCAGACACTCCGGGTCTGGTCCTTGAACAGCCAATGCAAGTACCTCTCACACTGCTTGGTAGGTGGTTACAGTCCGTTAGATCCAAAGTAAACTCTGCGATGTGGTCTTTGAACAAACAAGGTAAGTGGCTCTCGGGACCTCACACGCAATCATGGTTTAGGATACCGCACTCGGAGTCGAGCGGTCTGTCCGGTTAATAAGCAGAAAGGCCTGTAGTATAAATGGAAAAAAAATGACAAAGATCATGAAAACTGAATAGTTCTGCATATATTCATGTATAGAAATGATTAATGGTATACCTTGTGCAAAACAGAAGACCCTCAAAAACTTGGATTTTTTTATTGTAAAGTGCGACAGGGACAAATTGTTAAAAAAGAGTTTAAATGATTATTTTCTTTCTGGGGGTGTTTTATTGCTCATCAGAAGTGAGCCAGAAGTCGTCCATTTCTGTTTTTTTTTGGGGTTCAGAAGATCTTCTGTCTCACTTCTTCCTCTTCTCCTTTGATAGGTAGATTAGACGGCAGAATCACATGACAAAGATGGCGTCATTTAGTCTGTCTGATATTATAGACTCAGAAATAATCTTATGTGAGCGATTGAAAGGCAATGTAAAGGCACCACTGCCTCCATTAAACATTCCTGTAACGACAATAAGGCTATTTGCATTATTTGATATCATATTTGCTGCGCAAGTTAAAAGATACTTTATTATAAGTGACGTAAAACGTGCTCAAAGCACAGAACATTTAATTTGCAGGGGAGGGGGCCTAGGATTTTTTAGAAAAAATTATCTGACCCTAATATTTGCTAAAAAAAATTCTTAGCAGCACCTGGGTTGAAAAAGATATTGCCCTCGATCTGTCCATTAGATGATAAACTCTTTTCAATAAATTTTCCTAGATATATCATAATGTAATGGGGCCAAAAAAGAAAAAAAAAATCCAGGCTGCTGTATAAATTCGCCTCCTCCCACGAAAATCGAATAGTCCGTGTGCAAGACATGAATGTCATCCAACATCAGAAATGTGGCAATACTCGACGCCATATTGATTCTGTTGTATTTTATTGCTTCTCCTTCAGAGTATTTCCAGAAGCGGTCCCAATCCACTTTTTTGGACACTTCATCGGAAGATATCCTGGAGATGTATAGAAGAGAGCAAAAAAACACGCCCTAGGTTTCTATCTTCAAAAACTGTCGAATAAAGTACATGATATATAAAAACTACGGTTTTAATATAATTGGGCTGTAACAACCCGGTTTGTAATAAAAATGCACTTTGTAATAAAAAAATAATTAAATCTTTGAAATATTTTCTCTTTTATACAATGTATAAATAATTTATAATTACTGAACACGAATATATGCAAAACTATTCATCTATCATGGATTTGGGTCATTTTTTTTTATCAGAGACTGTTTTGATTAAATTGCAAACTGGTTGAGTGATCCAACCCACTTTGTAATAAACAATTTCAATGTAATAATCCACTTTATAATATAAAATCAAAACCGTAGTTTTTATATATCATGTACTTTATCTGACTGTTTTTGAATACAGAAACCAGAAAACAGTAATCATTATCCCTCTTATTGGAAAAAATGTCCTCGCCTCACTTTGGCATAAAAAATTCACTGAATCCAAGCTATTCAATTTAACACTATTGGACCTGAATATATGCAAATAACTAAATACCGCAGTTACTGTGAATTTGGTTTCTATATATGCGCATTTCGACAACTTATGTCTCTTCATTGCAAATAAAATCTAAACGCTTGGAAGGCTTCAAAATGATTAAAAACTGTGAGAGAACAAATAACCAATATGATCTAAATATTTAGCCAAAATCAGCTAAGGACAGATATTTGCATGAGGGAGATACCCCTTAGCTTTCAACAAAATTTACAAAAAATTTAGATATTGTAAGGTTCCAAATAGAATCTGCTTTTGGGTCAGCACTGAAGTACTACAAAACCATTCATTTATCATGGGTTTAGGTCATTTTTTCAACAAAGAATTTATTGCAAACTGGGGTGAGTGATCGAACCGACTTTGTGATAAACACTGGCAACCAAAATGTAGTAACCCGCTTTGCTATAAAATAAAACCATAGTTTTACATTTCATGTAATATATATGTCAGTTTTTGATGATAGAAATCAGAAAATTCTAATCATTAACCCTCTTAATGGAATAAGATGTCCCCGCCTCACTTTGGAATAAAAAAAAATCAAATCTTTCAAATATTTTCTGTTCTATACAAGGTATATAAATAACATTATTGGACCTGAATACAGTGTATATGCAAAACTATTCATTTATCATGGGTTTTGTTCATTTTTTTATCAGAATTTTATTGCAAACTGGGTTGAGTGATCAAACCTTAAATTATCGAGAGAACAAAATCCAGGCTATAAGCGTCCTACCTCTTTGAAGTACAAGTCGAAAATGCTATAGACTTTCAAGTCCGTGGAGTACATGAACTCAGGTGGTACGCCCAAAATAAGGCCAAAGTCCCGAGCCGGTCCAAAAAGGGGGGGGGGTGTACCCTCAATTAGAGTTGTCGAACATACCCAGTGTGATAATCCCTTTATCAGCCCGGGTAGACTAATATGGCAATATCAGCGTGGGTGTGCTGATATCAGTAGTTTACTTCCGGCTTTATTACATGTGCAAAGCACAACATATTTATGCAACCTGTGTAATAAGTAAAGATATTAAAAAGGATAAAAGGGGAGGCATGCAGTCAATGCAGATATATCTGCGTTAAACTGTCCACAATACAAATATAAACATAAGACTAGAAAATGATGTTTTGTTTAATTCATGAATTTGCTAAAAAAATGATAGTTCTACATCTTGCTCATTAAATATATCCTCTGTTTTATTATATGATGATATGGAGTACATCGGTAGATTTAGGATAGTTACTTTGCAGTTTAGATATATCTTTTTAAATATCCTATATTTCAATGTAACTGTTGGTCATTTTTATTGATAGAGAGATTTCTCCAGCATTGAAGATGCTATATATTCCAAAATCTCGTCAAAGGCTGGCACCCTCGTTTTACTGGGAAAAGACGGAATTTCTCTCACTCCTGGAAGATATCCCTTATCTTTAATATGGTCACGTATAAGAACCTATTATTCTTTTCTGTAAAGAATGTTTGCTATTATTATGAAACTTTATATAAATTCACATTAGAATAGAACTCAACAAAAATCATTATCCAAATGTATCCATGCAACCAACTTCCTCCTTCACTGATCATGGAACCACACGTTACACGTTTTTTTTTCTGTCAGTCAGGGACTATACATTACATGCAATGTATGGTCCCTGTGTCAGTGAAAGATGTAAACTATTATTTTAACTTGATATAAATCATAAATACAGAGGTATAAATAAACAAATATCAGGCATAATGAAAATTTACCCCTGCCACCAACTTCATGCTTAACTGGTTACGGAAAAAGGCGAGTATAAGGTTTACTTAACAGATCAAGTTTAGCTTCTTTTTATATGAACGTTGAATATACTATTGTCATTAAAATTTACATATGTATATACACAAAATCAAGATTAAAAATTTACTCATGCGATCAACTGGATGCTTCATCGATCATGGAAATCAAGGGGATAACATCATCAGAGGTTTACCCACAGTTTAAAGTTTCTTTTCTGTGAAGATATATGTTATTATCATTAAACTTTATATAGAAATAAAAACTCAGTTATCGTATGATATTAAAAAATTATTCCTAGCACCTTTGTCCCAGCTAGCACCAACCATAGACTTATTATTTTTTATGCATCAACCATCATTAAAAGGCGGGGTACTGTGTCTTTTTTACAAGTTCATTCGGAAGTCGACAATGGCGGCACCCATGAATTCGTGAATAAAAAAGCCCTATTAACTGAAACAGCCCATGATACAAACAAGGATTTGTATACTGTGACGACTATACTGATACTGCTGAGAATAATCAATATTTCCGAGTTTTTTCCCTCATAGTTCCGACACAGTTCCGGATACTTTATTTAGTAGCGATAGTTATATACGATGTTTTTCATTGGTTTAAATGATCCAGTAAGATCCAATGACAATATAATTTCTCACGATTGTTATTATTGGTCAAAATTTTAGATATAAGCAATGTGATGTCGTTTACCGGTCTCTTTACTCTAACGTGGTCAGTGTAGGCACATCGAAGTCGAACAATCAAAATGTCTCAAAAACAAATGTCTCAAAAACCACCTTACAAAGTTGGTATGTATTAAATAATTAAGTGAATGAAAATAAATATATCAACAACTCGAGCGAAAAATATATGGCAGTGAAGGTAATGTGTGCAAATCGATTGCATATCCGTGTCGGCGACTTGACATTGGTCCTAGATTATGACCCTTGTGATCAACACACGTTTGAACAAAAATGTTTACACGAATAAATCATGATGCGAGTAATGGTGTCGAAATAGCTGGCAGTCAGTTTTTGCATTTTTTGTGTGTAGTATAAGGGTGTTGCATCTTTATTTCACGATGTGAAAAAAAAAATTGCTCGAGTTGTTGACATAACGTCAGTCATGAATGAAATAATGTCATTGTGAATTTGTTGTATGTATTAATCTTTGATAGATTACATAAAAATGGTCAAGGTTAGGGTCAGTAAATAGGATCAGAGATAGCAATGAGTTATCAAGTATTGTAGTAAACATATCCTGGTTAAAATTCAAGGATATAATAAGCAGTTACATAAAGAAATCTGCAGTAATTATCAGTGGCAGATTTGAGGGGGATACACCCCGATTCACTGCCAAAAGAAAAACAATGTCATGGAAATTCTGTATTAACTGCCAGTTTACCTGTAATTTTTTCACATCTGTACCGATTAAGTGAAATGGTTAAAGGATTTTTTATAAAAACAATAGTCAATATTTAGATACTCAAAGGTGGTTAGTGCCGACTTCCTTTATTTTAAAGGCAACCAGCTATCAAATTTGAAAGTTGGTTGGCAAAATCAGAAATTTTATTCATAGATCCTCATACATATGGTACCTAATAATTGTCAATTATCAAATTAATTACAGGTAATTAACATAGTGTAAGATGATAGCATCCAGGAACAATGCCTTAATTCGCCTTAATTAATCAGTCTGTCCATCTGTCTGTCCAAAACAATTGTGTCGGATCTATTACTTTTCTCTCTTTTGAGATTGGCTTTCGATATTTGATCTGTGGATAGATCATCCCAAGGGGACACGATACCATTGTTGGTGACCTTTGACCTAAGGGTCACATTCATGCTTTTTCAATGACAAAGTCCTGTCTGGAGTATAACTTGTCTTGACTTGAGAACGGCTTTTGATATTTGACATGTGGATATGTCACCTCAAGAAGACATGTCACATTGTCTGGGGTATAACTTTTCTCTCTTTTGAGATAGGCTTTTGATATTTGGCATGTGGATAAATCACCAAGAAGACATGTCGCGTACCATGTTTGGTGACCTTTGACCTCAGGGTCTCATGCTTTTTTTATGACTAAGTGGTGTCCGGAGTATACATGTAACTTTCTCTCATTTGAGATAGGCTATTGATATTTGGCAGGTGGATGAATCACCTCAAGGCGACATTTCTCTCATTTGAGATAGGCTATTGATATTTGGCAGGTAGATGAATCACCTCAAGACGATATGTCGCATACCATGGTTGATGACTGTTGACCTTTGACCTCAGGGTCACATTCATAATTTTTCACTGCTAAACATGCTAAAGTTGTGTCCAGATTATAACTTTTCTTTTATTTGAGATAAGCTTTTCATATTTGGCATGTTGATAGCTCTCCTCAAGGTGGTTTGAGTGGAATTCTTTGCTAATGCTGAACAACGCTTCATCCATGTCTTTGCTGGTCATGGATATGGGATTGTCAACAAACATAAATTTAACTGGCAAAGTGCTCTTACAATCACTGTCATCCATTGCCCAAAAAAACACTTGTATTCTAAGCTAGTGGACGATTACAACATAATAGACAAACATAGGGCACTCGTCAAGTCGATTGTAAGAAAACTTGGCATTATTAAATAGTGAGATGAGAGCACTGTAAACAGATGGTCAGAATTACGTTTTGAAATCACAAAAATATGAAGGAAAAATTTGAAAGTATTATTACATGTATATCCATATGAGAAATTATCTCACGAACATGTACACCATAACTGAAATAGAGAGCATACATCTTGCTTACGGGGAATCTATGTAGCATATAGATTCTAAATGTTTTAGTGAGAATGTCTTAGGCTACTATGACTGTGATGTGTCTCTTCAGTGAAAATATATAAGTACAATTGTTGTAAGGCCCTATCAAGTTAATTTGTAGATTCTCATCCACCTGTAACAAAAAAATCTGGGGCGTATGGGAGGGTTTTATTTTATATTTTTTACTGATTTTCACTAAAATTGATGGGAATTTAAAGAAAATTTCTGAATAATTGAAAATAAAAAAAAATTGAGCCTCGAAAAAAAGGGGGCGGGTGGGGATGAGAATCTATTGATTAATTTGATGTGGCCTAACCAATAGGATCTATATGAAAAGTTGGCTATTAAAGGGCAAAGCTCTCGGGGGTCATTGCACATTTACAGTACAGAAAGAGACATACCATAATTAATCACTGTGATAATGGGGATGTATAGGAAAGTGATGGGGATTAATTGTTAATATTTTGCTTTAACCTGTTAGGGTTTCTTTGTGCAAATAAAGTTCTATATTAATTTTTACCTTGAAAAATTGTTTATTGGGGCAATAAAACCCAAGTTTGTCAGAACATTTCCTGTTTTACAGGTAAAAATTTAATTAAGCAGGTAGACTTCAAAGGAATTACAGGTAAAATGGGTAATAAAATTTTAATCCTCACCACTCTGTTTTATGGCTTTTTTGGTCTATCACAGTGATAGTATGTCTGTGATTTTATGTCTAAAGGATTAAAATTTATGTTTCCCCAACTGATTTGTTATGGTATGTCTCTTTCTGTACTGTACTTGATTTTAAGTTGCTGTGGGAGAAAATATATTGTTTCTGGAGCGAACAGCAAAAGGACTAAAAAACGCTCAATTCTTGAATACATTTGTTTTTAAATTTTATTTATTAAGAAGGGTTGCTATGTTTATGAAAACAAAGAAGTTATCACTTGAAAAATAAAACAAAATATGGAAATCAGTGGTACTTTCCGAGTGTAGACTTCGCCACGGTTTAACAGTGGAAAAGCAACCGGCTATAACTGAGCATCTACATGTATGGAGAACCCTGAAATTTTTTGCCTCACTCCAAATGCCGATTTTCCTACCATATTTTTCACAAAGTTTTATATATAAAATAAAATTTGCCCGCCTGTCCAAAGTTTGACAAAATTTGAATTAGAATCTAGGCACTATGTTATTATAAGATGACTGGTTTACTGTAGGCAGTCATTGAAACTTGATTGGTTTAATGAAACTGTCAACTGGTCAGCCAGTCAGAAATGACAGTAGATCTACTGAAGTGAAATATAAAGGTACATGTGTGTAAATCCTGAAATCCTTTACAGGGGATAGACAATGGTATCAAAATCACAATTTTTAAACGTTTTATGAAGAAAAATTGTAGCACTTCTAGGAGAATATACATTTAAGTTATTCGAGGTTCACATGGGGGATACAGGTTCATATTCCCTGTAAAGATTCCCGAATAATATTTATATACATTTACTTGCTCTCGCAATATTTAATTTCATCTTTAAAAATGCAAATTACAGTTAAACCTATTTTTTTCAGCTGATATCAACTTGCACGAATGGGGTAGAAAATGCATTGAAATAGCCGAGAATGAAATGCCTGGGTTGATACAAATGAGAAAACTCCATGGAACTGCCCAGCCATTAAAGGGAGCTAGAATTGCTGGATGTCTACATATGACCACGCAAACAGCTGTACTGATCGAGACCCTCACAGCATTAGGAGCTCAGGTTCAGTGGAGTAGCTGCAATATCTTTTCCACACAAGACAATGCTGCAGCTGCCATTGCCAAGACTGGTGTACCAGTTTATGCATGGAAGGGTGAAACTGATGAAGAATATATCTGGTGTATTGAACAGGTTAAAATCTAAAATATATAGTAAATTTTTCAGTCCCATTTGGAGCTTTATTAAGATATTTTTGATCAGGGAAAAATCCAATTTGAAAGACAGATTAATGAATTAGAATATAAACCTTANCCCTTCCACCTTTATTTCTTTCTTCTGATGCTTTCAATTTTTTGAATTGATTAACTTGTTCTCGTCCGGATATAGCTGAAATATTGCTCATTGGACGTTAAACTCTAACTAATCAATCAATCAACCAATTTGAAAGTCAGATTAATGAATTAGAATATAAACCTTAAATTGAGATACTGTAAATAAATGAGTTTAATATTGTTAAATTGAGATACTGTGAAAGTATTATTTATTTATTGTTTATGGGGTTCCAATTTGTCATGGATTTCCTGGTTTGCTGAAACTGCGAATTTAAAGTTCCCAACAAAATGCATGTACCGTGGCATTTTAATGTATAGTTTAAATTCAAAATCCAGAATTTAAATTCCATTGAAAAACACATGTAGTTATATTGATGGTAACCACGAAAACTGATGTCCACAATTAAAAGTACTTCCACAGTACAGGAAAAGCCTGAAAAATATATCATGAACAATCGCTGACATCTTTGCCACTATTTGAGGGATTTGTCTGTGCCTGCCTTCACTATTTTGTTTTTGTTTATAACAAGCACTATGGTCAGAAAGTGTCTAAGAAAATAATACAAACCTACTGATCAAACACTTTTATGCAACTGATCTTCTTATTCATAATCATGTACATGTACCATCAGAAAATAAAGGAAGAAACTAATTGTTACAAATGTACATTAAAAATAAATAATAAAAAAAGAACATTTATATGGTGGCATGACAATGTTGACATTTGGTTTATAGCTTGATGGTTTAGGGTAAAGCATGTAAGGCCATAATGAAGTAATTTCTAGATTCTCATCTATTTTTTCTCATAAATTTGGGGCAGACAATCAGATTTTATTTTATATATTTTAACAAATTTTGAGAAAAAGGGTGTCCATGGTGTCATTTAACATGTGTAATAAGAAAGATACTCAAATCGATCAAAAATCAAATTTTGTGTAATAAGAAAGATACTCAAATCGATAAAAAATCAAAATAAAATTTTGAGTTTGGTGAAAAAAATTTAGACCACAGGTATGAGAATCTGGATATTTTTTGTAAGGCCGTAGAAAACTTGTCTTTGATAATGTAATTTTTGGCGAAGAATTTAATTAAGCTTTGCTAAACTATTTGTCATGTTTGTAGTGTGATCTGTTTAAGTAATGCACATCATGTCTTCGGATTTTACATGCATGACATGAGGCCACCATTAATAAATTGTTTGTTGGGCGTTTGCCGACCCTTTTTGATGATGGGTAGGTAGGTAGGGATTTTT
>MJUU01071925.1:57084-78116 GCA_002080025.1 Modiolus philippinarum
GGGACGAATGTCAGAGCGCTATTGTCATACCCCTGGTGTCGGCAAAAACTTTTAACCTTACTTATGGAATGGACACATGAAGAGCTAGGATGATGATATTTGTGACTTCCTTGTGATGAGAGCTTTCTTGTGAAACCATATTTGTAGACATTTTGACCTTGACCTTGCCCTTAGAGCAATTTAAAAAAAATTTAACCTTGCCTCTAGAAGGTAGGCTTTTAGTGGAAGGGTGATAATAGTTGGTATGTGACTTCCTTATGATGAGAGCTTTCAGTATGTAGACATTTTGACCTTGACTTTTGTCTGAGGACAAATTTTTAAAAAATTTGACCTTGTTTCTAGAATTAAGTTGTTTAGTGTTAGGGTGTTCATATATGGTATGCAACTTCCTTATGATGAGAGCTTTCAGTAAGCGGTACCGTATTTGTAGACATTTTGACCTTGACCTTTGTCTGAGGACAAATTTTTAAAAAACTTTTAACCTTGCTTCTAGAATTAAGTTGTTTAGTGGTAGGGTGTTCATATATGGTATGCAACTTCCTAATGATGAGAGCTTTTTAGCGGTACCGTAATTGTAGACATTTTGACCTTGAACTTTGTCTGAGGACAAATTTTTAAAAACTTTAACCTTGCTTCTAGAATTAAGTTGTTTAGTGTTAGGGTGTTCATATATGGTATGTGTCTTCCTTATGCTGAGAGCTTTCTAGCTTGACCATTTTTGTAAACATTTTGACCTTGACCTTTGCCTGAGGGTAAATTTTTAAAACCACCATATTTGTAGACATTATGACCTCGACCTTGAGGACAATTTTTTAAAAACTTTAGCCGTGCTTCAAGAAGGTAGACATTTAGTGGTAGAGTGTTCATAATTGGTATGCCACTTCCTTATGATGAGGGCTTTATAGCCATATTTGTAGACATTTGACCTTGACCTTGCCAGGGCAATTTTTGAAAAACTTTACCTTGCTTCTAGAAGGCAGGGATTTAGAGATAGGGCATTCATATTTGGCATGCGACCTCATTTTATCACTTTTTAAAATTCTTAAAATGTTGAGATTTTGGAAAATGTACAAATTAGAAATTTATTGTGCATTGACTTCACTCTAGAACCAATTCAATAAATCTGTCCCCACCTTCAGTTTTTGACGTGAATATCTTTTGTCAGCTTCTGTGTTAAAGAAGACACAATGTCATCAAATGTGGAAGGAAACAGACAAAATATTGTGTACATTCATACACAATGTGCCATTTTGTCATCTTTTTACAAGGGAATTGTCATTAATTGATACGGAAGCTAACAATGAATCAGTCGAAACACCACTGCATTTGATTGGTCAAGAAGGTCTGAGGTTACACATTTATTGAATCGACGCTAATCCCCGGCGAGCTATGTCATATGTATGTTGTCTTCTGACAACTCTTGTTATAATTGCAGATAACATTTCTGTAAAATTAAGCAATAACAGTACATTATTTGAATACCCGAGGGCGTCAAGTGTAGATTTGACGGTCAAAATGCAGTTTATAGGCGATGCGTAGCAGAGTCTGTAAACGGATATTTTGACCATCAGATCAAGATTGACGCCCTCGGGTATTCAAATGATGTACTGTTATTGCGATTCTAATGCAACAAATCAATTTCATGACCAATCAAAACCTTCGTTAAAGAAATGTTGCATTAGAATCATTGTAATATAAAGTATGGCAAATTGTATGGGACAAGAATGTTTGGTCTGTTTTTAAAAAAAAAAAAAGATTTTGAGATTAAGGTGATATGTACTTATAACTGTTAGTTCAAATGTACTTTTAAAATTTCTGTTTATTTCATCATGCAAGTATTGATACACATTTCCCTAAGCTGTTACTATTTATAAACATATGATCCTATTTTTAGTAACCATCAGTGTAACAGCAGGTGGTCCATGTACATTTCAGCATGATAGTTGTGTTGTACTGAAAGT
This sequence comes from Modiolus philippinarum, assembly GCA_002080025.1. Taxonomy (NCBI): domain Eukaryota; kingdom Metazoa; phylum Mollusca; class Bivalvia; order Mytilida; family Modiolidae; genus Modiolus; species Modiolus philippinarum. The sequence goes on from MJUU01071925.1 coordinate 59,046, forward strand.
AGCATGCTGTAATTTGACCCAACAATGTACTTTTAAGTAGTTGACAGACAGGCTTAAATGATTGAAGTAGGAGGAGCTTAGATGGGTGGGGCTTAAGTATTTATTTCATCTGACATTTTAAAATTTGTATGCTGATATCCAGCTGCCTCTGGCTCATCATTTTCTGAATTTGGGAGATGTAGGGTACAAAAATAAACTGGTTCCAGAATTGTTATAATGCATAGCCACCTGTTTCTTTGTACATTAAATAGGGAGTTGGCATGTTTCTACATAGATTTCCCAGTAAAAAACTTAAAACCTAAAAATTATCCTTAAACTATAAAAATCATAGCTGTTTCTGAAAAATGGGCATCAGTATTTGAAAAAGCCTAGATTATGATTTCTAATATCAATGATTACTTCTAAACTTGTGCAGTAGAAAAACATGGCACACAAGATAAATTTAGTCAAGAACAAAACAGCTCACAGCATCAATCACATTTCTGGTTCATACACCACGGCTGGGAAACTTGATGGTCTCAACTGGATTTTACTACCTGCTGGTTGCAGGAAGTTAATTAATACAAAGTGGCAGACCCAGTTTTTAAAAATCTGGGAATGTCACTCCATGTAAAACTGGTCAAAGATCTAAAATATAACTAAAACCATATAAAAGTCTGCCTTTTAAGACAGAAATCGTGCTTATTGTTGTCAGCCGCTTAGGGGCGATTCTAAAATCCGGACATAAAGAAAAAACTAATTTACCATTGTTACTCGAAAAAGGAAAATGGTTTTTGATTGATTAACACTTATTTTATAAATTTATATGGAGTGACATTCTTTGATTTTCTTGAACTGCACTTATTAAGTGTAAATCACAGATTCCAGGCACCGGTTTTTTTGTTGAGAACATCGAGTTTCCCAGCAGTGTACACAGGAAAAAATTTAAACAGCACAAAATACTATTTTATAATTAATACTTCAGTTTAGAAAATTTAAGTTAACGCTGGAATACTTATATTATTAAGGAGGGGTAAACACCACTGTAATTTGTATAATATGTATTACCAAGAATGCCCAATTTTGAATATACAGAGACCACCCCTTTTGCCATCAGAAAGTGGTCTTTTAAGACAGTTGGTCTTTCAAGGGAGGTTTTTATGCCCCCGTGACGAAAAGTCCGGGGGCATATTGTTTTACCCTTGTCTGTCCGTCCGTTTGTCCGTCCTACGAAAGAAAAACACAACTATTCATGTTTTTTTGAAAGTTTGCAAACAAATTCCAATTACTTCAAAGGAATCTAACTTACAAATAGTAAATGTGCACATACATATCTTTTGGAATATTCAAAATGGCCGTCATTGTCATGGAAACTGAAAAAAGGCAGGAAAATACAAAGTGCCTCAGATTTGATGAAACTTTACAGGAAGGATGTCTAGCACCTATAGAAATGATTTTGGGTCTCAGAATTTTCAAAATGGCTACCGTTGCCATGGAAACTGGAAAAAGGCGGGAAAATTCAAAGTGCTTCAAAATGGACGAAACTTTACAGGAAGATTGCCAAGCACCCATAGAATTGATTTTCAGGCTCAGAACTTCCCTTTTATATATTTTGGAAAAAGGGGAGGCATATCATTGTGTCCATACTTGTACTGTGTCAGCACCTGTATTGTGTCATCACACACTTAAATTTGCACTTGCCATATTGATTCCAGGTTCAATGAGCGGGGGCATAGTTGGTTGCCATTCGGCGAAAGTACTAGTTTCATATGAATTTACACTTATGTACACAATAATCTGAAATGTTAATTTTACTTTTATTTCAGGTTGATAGATACACATTGAAAAATGGTAAACATGTGATAATGTTAGCTGAAGGTCGTTTAGTTAACCTTGGATGTGCTCATGGTCATCCAAGTTTTGTTATGAGTAACTCATTTACAAACCAAGTTATGGCACAGATTGAACTGTGGACCAAAAAGGGACAATATGAAATTGGTGTGAAAGTCTTGCCTAAGAAGGTAAGTGTTTTCTTTGTTAAGGTTAATGTTTTTCCTGTTAGTATCGTAAAAAAGGATACATTGAATGGTCACAGCAAATGTTCATGGGAGATCAACACTAATACACAGCAGACTTGATAGGCAGGGGTGGAATCTTAACAGTAGTCCTCTATCTTTGGGCTAGTAAATTTGAGAAAGGACTACTGGAATTCCTAACATGGTAGTTCTTTGTGCAAGCAAAATTTGGAAAATTTATCAAAGGTACATGTATATTCATTCTGGCCAGTAAAATTATTGTAAGACTAATGAATTCATGGATCTTGTAATCCTTTCATGTACTGAGAATTAAATTTGGTGTTGAAAACTGATAGGGGCATATTGCAAAATACAAGTGGGTTTTGGAATTAACTTAATTTTCAAGCTGGAATGCTTTTCTGGGCCTTTAAATTTAAGGGTCATTATAAATTGACATCAAAGCTTCATATCTTATTCATTTGCTCCATATTAGCTCCTGTTTACTGTAAAAATTTTATGTTTCGTAGACAACATCCAAATATGTTTTCTGTATGTACATACATTTGATGATTTACATTAAATTCTGTAATTTTAGTTTAAATACAGAAATGTTGTTTTGGTTCAAGTACAATGTTTTTCAGACCTGTTTTGTTTTAGGCCAGCATTAAATAATTGTTTGTTTGCTGTTTATCTACCGACTTATTAAAATCCTACATACTAAAAACAATTTATTGACATTTCCCAGAAAATATTCTATATTCTATATTCTATTTTAGCACATTTTCTTTAAAATAACCTCTTTTTAACACCTTTTGAGAAAAAAAATTCACATGCCTACCTACTGGCATCCAAAATCAATAAGTCTATAAACAGCAAAAACACATTTTATTATTTTAAACATGTGTACTTCAATTACTTTCAAAGTTTCTTATTTTCCAGGTGACATTTTATAATTTCAAAATTCAAAGTCCACCTAGTCGACTTGATTTTTTTATCACAATTGTATATGCCAATTATTTAATTCTACCCTAAAAAATTCGGAGAAAAGATAATCGCTATTTGTAGAGTTTAAAAAACATTCAGAAAAGTTTCGCTGTTAGGTAAAAAATATATGTCTTCTAGGTTGCTTCATTGACCCTTTAATTGAATTATATACATTGCATTTTGCTCAGTTTTCTAGAAAAAGGTGAACAATGGCAGACCGACCTTTTTTGTTTTAAATAGCCATAATGAACAGAAGTTGTCATATGGTATGAAAACCAGACTTGCCTACCCTTACGATTTTGGCATAAGGCTTACTATTTTAAAAGTCATCTTAAGCCCTTACGATGGTGTACCATTTCCTTACGATTTGGTCAATTTGCGGTAATTCCGGAAATTTTTCAGTTCCGTTCCGGCATTTCATTTTGGTTCCATAAATTATTGTTAAAATCGGCATTTCCGGTAATAAAACGAATGTATAAATCATCTTCGATACAAGAATTCTAGGTTTTCATTTGAGGAAAAAAGAATTTTTTATGGGATTATTGTGTAACTACATCATGTAGTGTACCTTTCACTGATGAGTGTAGTTTCTGTGTTAAAACACGTCTTTTTACATTAAAGAGTGCCTTACTATTTTTCATCACAGATTATGATTTTTGATCAAGTAACTTACTATTTTGAGGGGTAGGCAAGTCTGGAAAACAAGCTTGAAAACCTACAGCAGCATATTTTCAATAGATTTCCACCAGCCAGGATGACAAATAAGAAAAGGCTCTCGAGTTTTACATATTATTTTCAAAATTGAATTGGATAAAGCACATAATGCAAAGTAGATTTCTTTGCTTTTATACAATGCTTTATGTATGTTTTAATGAGTTTATATTTAATCTGAAGCTTATATTTGTAAGTTTTAAATTGCCTCCCCTTCATGGACCAACTAATCCTTGTATGCAGATATGTTGATCAGCATTTAATGTGATGTTTTCTCTATTACAGCTTGATGAAGCCGTAGCTGCAGCTCATTTAGACCATCTAGGTGTCAAGTTGACCAAATTATCAGATTATCAAGCCAATTATTTAGGAATACCAAAAGACGGACCATTCAAACCAGACATCTACAGATATTAATAGGGCATCAATACTACGCTGGGACATTTTATGTGGTTTTAAACTAGTATTGTTTAGTCTTGACATGAAACAAGTGGGACAGAATATATTCTAAATAGATCATGAATTCTTAGTGCTTTCAGTTATATTGTGAAAAAAAAATTCATACTCCGATCATGCCTATCAAATATTTTTATGTAACACATATGTTTAAGTTACCATTGAGATGTGTTTACACTTGGTTTAAATGTTATACATGTACATTTATGTCCTATTTTTATGAGATATGGAGATTATGCAATCTCCACAATATTTTTATTTTGGATATTGTTTTCTTTGTTGTATTTGTTGAAGATAATCTTCATATCCACACAGAACTATTTTTTTACTTTATGAAGGTACAAATAAAAATGAATGAAATAATTTTTGTTGTCTTGTATTTTCACAGTTTGGGTCACTGGTTACTAGTTAAAAAGTATTGTGAGCATGCAATTAAACTGTTTTCTACATTTTTTTAGCTCACCTTACCAAAAAGGGTCAGTGTGAGCTATTGCGATCACTTTGCGTCCGTCGTCTGTTGTCCGGCGTTAACTTTTCACATTTTCATCTTCTCCTCTGAAACCGCTGAAGTAAATTCAACCAAACTACAGGAATGATGTATGGAAGGTCCTTCACAAAGTTTTGACATTTCGTTCCAATTCGATAAAAAACATGGCTGCCAGCGCGGATCTTAGTTTTAACATTGGACCCTATGGGAAAAACATCATTTTCAACATCTGCTCTGAAATTATTAAAGCAAATTTAACTAAACTGTACTGAAATGATGTATTGAAAGTCCTTCACAAAGATTGCACATTTCGTTTTGATTTGACAATAAAACATGGCCGCCAGCACACAACATAGTTTAACATTGGCCCTATGGGAAATTCACATTTTCATCTTCTCCTCTGAAAACGCTGAAGTAAATTCAACCAAACTTAACGGAATGATGTATTGAATGTCCTTCACAAAGATTGCACATTTCGTTCCAATTCGATAAAAAAACATGGCCGCCAGCGCTGATCTTAGTTTTAACATTGGACCCTATGGGAAAAACATCATTTTCAACATCTGCTCTGAAACTATTGCAGAAAATTTATCTAAATTGTACTGAAATGGTGTACAGAAGGTCCTGAACAAAGATTGCACATTTCTTTCCGATTTGACAAAAACATGGCCGACAGCACGGAACATAGTTTAACATTGGCCCTATGGGTATTCACATTTTCATCTTCTCCTATGAAACCACTGAAGCAAATCCAACCAAACTTTACAGGAAAGATGTATTCAAGGTCCTCCATAAAGCTTGCACATTTCATTCCGATTCGATAAAAAACATGGCCACCATCGCAGATCTTAAGTTTAACCTTGGACCCTAGGGGGAAACATTTTAAACATCTGCTCTGAAACTATTGAAGTAAATATAAGTAAACTGTACTGAAATGATATATTGAAGGTCCTTTACAAAGAATGCTCATTTTATTCTGATTCGACAAAAAACTTGGCTGCCAGCACAGATCTTAGTTTTAACATTTGCCCAGTATGGGATACACATTTTCAACACCTGCTCTGAAACTATTGAAGCAATTTAACTAAACTGTACTGAAATGATGAACGGAAGGTCTTTTACAAAGAACACTCATTTTATTCGGATCCGACAAAAGAAAAGGCTCCAAGCACAGAACTTAGTTTAAATTTGGACCCCTATAAGTAAACATCTCTTACGTCATATGCACTGAATCTATTAAAGCATTTTCAGCCAAGTAAAGATTGCTTTGATTTGTTTTGATCTGATAAAAAAACAAGACCACCAGCACAGAAAATATTTTAATACAGGATCCCATAGGATAAACATCAGTTTCATCCCCTCCTGCAAGCATTTTGTCAGGTGAGCGATTCAGGCTCAGTATCTGAGCCTCTAGTTTGGGTATATTTCAACTTGTAAACAGTAGTTGTTGTTAAAAAAAACATGTTTCCTATGAAACCATTGGGCAAATAGGAACTACAGTTTACCTATCAATCTGTTAACAAAAACTTTTTATGTCGGCCAAAGTTTGTAAGTGATTGATAAAGAGAGGCCTGAGAATTTTTTGCCCCTATGATAAAAAGGGGGCATATTGTTTTACCCTTGTCTGTCTGTAATTAGTTCGTTCCTTCATGTGTCCGATTAAAAAACAACTATCATGTTTTTTTTTTTAGCAAATTCCAATTACTTTAAAAGAATCTAACTTTTAATAGGTAGATGTGCACACTCATATCATTTGAAATATTCAAAATGGCCACAGGTGCCATGGAAAAAAGGCAGAAAAATACAAAGTGCCTCAAATTTGATCAAGCTTTACAGGAATTACAGGAAGGATGTCTTGCACCCTTAGAAATGATTTTGGGTCTCAGAATTTTCAAAATGACTGCTGTTGTCATGGAAACTTCAAAAATTCAAACTGCCTCAAAATGGATGAGGGGCCTGGATGGCTTAGTGGTTAAGGTAGTTCTACTACCTATACAACCACTGTAGTCTTATCACCACAGTAAGTTACCTTCCTTAGGTTGGTGGTTCTCTAGGGGCATTCCGGCTTCCTCCACCACTAAAACTGACCGTCATGAAATAGCTGAAATATTGCTGAAAGTGACGTTAAACCCCGAATCAATCAATCAAAGTGGATGAAACTTTGCAGGAAGGTTGCCTATCACCCATAGAAACGATTTTGGGGGAATTTCACTTGTATATATTTTGGAATTAAGGGGAGGTATATCGTTGTGTACATACTTGTACTGTGTCAACACCTGTATTTTAACAACACACACTTAAATCTGCACTTGCCATATTGATTCAGGGTTCAAAGAGCGGGGCATAATTGGTTGCCATTGGGCACCAGCTCTAGTCTTGTCTTTAGCTGAAGCTCGCCTGACTTTAGTCAAGGTGAGTGATGGTTTCAGTGGTCTTGTGTCTGTCTTTCTGTGTTATCAACAAGCAAATTCTTATTGTCATCCAAGACTCCCAAAGGAGTTGGCAACCACAAGTAAAATTTAGATACAATGATTCTAAGCTATTCATTTTAAGATCTTCTACAATGTAACAACATGGCAAGTAGGAACATATCTTGGTCACAATACACCTTTAATGGTCCCTTACAGAAGATTGCAGTATGTCATGTCTCTGAAAAAAATCTGACATAGGATCCTATGAAAAAAAAATTCCTCTGAAGCAAGAAGCAAGTAAGAGCTAAACTCCCTGGATGGTCCTTTTAAATAAAGGTGTCCTGCAAGTTCAGATCTTCCAATATGATTTTTAGTGGGGAACATAGTGGGTATTAGGCTTTCTAGGAGCCGTGTTCTTAATGAGTAATACAGAGTCTTCTATTATGTCCCTGCAAGTTAATTAAATCCTTTATCTTCATTCTGTAACAAACAGTTGTCTGTTTCTCATGAAGGACAGTATAAGTAAATATATGGTATGTGAGTTTATCCTTTTTGATTAGTTCCAGATAGAATTGGAGTGTTATATTGCATCATCAATTTATGTATGAATAATTGCCCATTATAGACTTTGAAATTTCATGAAATAACAGTTTTTTGTCTCGCCCGCGATGAAAAAGTCGCGGAAGCAAGACTTAGGGATAGCGTTTCCGGCAGCGGTGTCAACAATAGCAAACTATTTTGAATTAACAAGCTTATGTTAGTTGTAGGTCCATAGTATTTGATGTGCAGTTGCATCATTATAGGTAGGTTAGTTATGGCGTTGACCCCTTAGTCACGCATGAACGATCACCAAGTTTTAAGCTAGCAGTTTGTACAGCCTATACCAGTAGTCATAACCACTTGATATATGACATGCAGTTGCATCTTGTTGAGTACATACCGATTTCATGCCAAGATGGCGGCCTTGACCCCTCAGTCATGCATGAGTGATCACATCATTTTTTTAAGGAAATTGTTTACTCAGTTAAAGAATTATATTTTATTTTTATGGCTGCTGCAGTAGATCAATGTGCAAATTTAAGGGATGCAAGGGGCGGGCGATACAAATCCTGTGTCCACAGTTTATTGGCATTTTAAGCTCATCTGGCCTAAGCTAGGATGACTCTTTGCCATCACTTTATTTCTTTCATTAACAGCCTCTTTCTGGTGAATCTTTTTTTTTTGAAGATCTCTGAAACTACTGCACCCCGTAGGAAGCTGTACAATGGGAAATGAGGGGAATGAGCTTTTGAACGGAGGGTAGAGAGCTCAGGTAAGACATTCAGCGTGCAGACGAAATGACCTTTTCTCATATAACAATTTATTTGCATTTTTTTTAATAAACAATTTTATATATTTTATATGCCTATAGATAGAAGTAAACATTAGGATTACGAGCTTTTTAAAGAGTTGCTTCAAATGAAAATTAATTACAATTTTCTTTTTTGAACCAATTATTTGAGGGTTGCGAGCTCCGTTCAATTGGTAGTGAGCCAGTATTTCATGTATTGAACGGATGGTAGTGAATTTATTGAACGGAGGATCGCGAGCAAGCTATGCTAAATAAAAATTTATGAGCAATATAAATGACGATACATGCCCTTAACTACGGAATGTAAAGTCCTGTATGGTTCTTCAAGTCACGAAAACATCTTTCTAATTTGTAAATTCAATCAGTTTGGCTTTCACGTATTGAGATCTGTGAAATCATGTATGTCGACTATTTCTGGAGGTATACTTCGCGAGTCATTTAAAGGACCCTCTATAAACAGTAAGTGTCACGTGAACAATATTAAAACAGTATTTTGGAAAGAATTGCAAATATATTTATAATTAGTCATTACTTGACTTCTTGGTGTAAAATTCATTGATTTTAAAGTCTTATAATTCTGCAAAATTCTTGATAAACTTGTCTTTATCGTTTCATATGGACTGTTTTTGATACGGACTTTATCACGGCCGGTATCACTTGAGACCGTTAGGGCAAGCTTGATGCGTTACGCCGTGATAAAGTCCGTATCAAAAACAAAATGTCCTATATTTCTTTTATCGGTAATTCACAAAATAATAAATAAAACTTTATAACAAATAGAAATAAGCTGAAATTTCTATTTTAGCGCAATTTATCCTTTGTATATTGCAATAATTTACATAGACTGACGTGCCTGTCTCAAATCACTCACTATGTTCGGATATAGACTGACGTGCCTGTCTCAAATCACTCACTATGTAGCAAAGCGTAGTGAGCCAGGGGGCAGCACTAGTCAGTCTATAATTTACATGCATTCTTCATTCAACGTATTGCGTGTATGAACACAAAGATAGTACCAAAACATTACGTCAGCATAGCAACCCGCACGTGACTCCTTCACAGTGACCGATATTTTCGTGATAGTGTCCAGTTCGGTGATACTAAGAATATCAGTCTCTGTAGATCAAAGGAAACTCTTACAAATTACCGATAAAGATCTTTCAAAATGAGCGCGCTATAGGCGAGGTTATTTTCGCTGTTGTAGTCAATACCACTCTGCCGAGGACATTTTGCAACGACATGACCAGTTTATCAATATCGTTAATGTCACGGACAAATCACATATTTAAAAACATATCTCGATGTACAATGGAAGAAATAAGCACGTTTTGAATTGAAACATGCACTTCCTGCTGATGAAGGAGGCGAGGCAGATTCGAAATACAACTGAGTTGTGAAAACTGCCACATTCCCCATTTAACAAGGATTAAAATTGACCCTTTTGAGACATCTACAAAATAATGAACAAGTAAGTACGCGGGTAAAAATAACTTCATGCGAAGAGAACACTGCCCATCTAAAATAAAAGGTATTCCTTGAGCAAATTTTCTTGTCAGTTATAACCTAACGCTAACCCTCACTCCCCCTGTGCTTCATATTCTGACTCGAGGGATAATTCACGGTATACAGAAGCTGTCAATAGCCCGACAATATATATTTTACGAAAGGATATGGAGTAAATAAACATGAGACCATAACACACATGTTAAATCCAACTGCAATAATTTTAATGAGCTGTATGGCCGATTCGGAAATTAAATCTCATCAGCAGCACTAGAACCCAAACAGGAAATCCATGATTTCAAAAAGTGTTTAAAATGCATAATCAGTAATAACAAAAAATAGCTATGGACAAAACTACGATGGAGGTTTTAGAATTTACACAAATTTAGATGATAGTAATTCAACAAAGTGTACACACGAGATATTATCTCATGTACAAGTACACCATATCTAAGAAAAATAAAGGAAAACACCATACATACATGTAAAGAACGTACCGCTACTCATACAACGCACATCAACTTGATTGACGTTTACCATAGTAATGAAATATTTTACGAAAACCAAATGGTCCACTCACATTTTAGACATACTAGTACCTAGTCATACTGTACTCAATATACAACATAGTCGTTCATATATATCTAAGACTTATTCTAAAAAATAACAAAATACCGAAGTTACTGTTAATTTGTATTCTGCATATTATGCGCATTTCGACAACTTATTTCTTTTCAGTGCAGATAACATAAATATTTGGAAAACAATACACCAAAATATCTATCCAGACCGAGAGAGAACAAATTACCAATAAATAGAAAAACCAAAATCAGCTAAGGACCGGGTTATGCAAAAGGGAGATACTCCTAAGTTTTGAACAAAAAAATTTGATAAATTTAGATATTGCAAGTTTCGAGATTAAATCGGTTTTCGGGACAGCATCGAAGTACTGGCTTCTGGCTAAAAATGTTTCAATATATTTAAAATATATATTTAACTGATAAATTGCTATTATTTTAGCTTTGGATTTGTTAACTTTTGGTACCTTCTTGCTGAGAATTGGCTTCATACTGGAAGATAAAATTCTCAAATGTACTCTACTATCATTTTCATGTGTACTTTATATACGTTAACATTAAGCTCGCTACCCTCCGTTCTATTGCCTCGCTACCTTTTGAACGGAGCTCGCAATCCTCCATTTTTCCGTTTAAATAAACTTCCATGATTTGTGGTGATATTTCACATTACGAGTTTACAACGAACAGATATACTATTATTTAGGCACTTTTTGAATAAGATTTTCAATCAAACATAGCCTTTTAACGAATGTAAACTATTTTTCTGCAACATATTCCATCTTCGTCTGCAATGTTTTGATTTACCTGAGCTCTCTACCCTCCGTTCAAAAGCTCATCCCCTCATCTTCCATTGTACACCTTCCTACGGGGTGTACTGGACTGATTGGAATCAAACTTTACCACAATAGTCCTCAAAGTGTGCCTCTCTGAAAAAAAGCTTTTGTCTTGCCCGCGACGAAAGGCTTGGAAAGCGAGACTTGTACAAAGTATGGCGGCGTAAACTTTCATGTTAAGTTTTTGTGATTAGGTCATTTTCTCAGTAAATACAAGTGGTAGGTCAATGATATTTGGTATATAGGTTGGTCTTGAGTAGTACATGACAGTCTGCTATATGGCTTTGTCTGTGACCTCAATTTCACAGTCCAATGAACATTGTTAAGTTTTTGTGCTAAGTTTAGTTTCTCAGTAACTATAAGTTGTAGGTCAATGATTATATGGTATGTAGGTTGGTCTTAGGTAGTCCATGACAGTCTGTAATATGGTTTGTCCTTGAACTCAATTTCACGGTCTAGTGAGCATGTTAAGTTTTTGTGATTAGGTCATTTTCTCAGTAACTATAAGTGGTAGGTCAGTGGTATTTGGTATATAGGTTGATCTTGAGTAGTACATGACAGTGTGCTATATGGCTTTTGTCCATGACATCAATTTCACGGTCAACTGATCATGTTAAATTTCCAAGTATCTATTAATATAAGGTCGATAATGTTTGAATGTGGGTTTGTCTAAGCCTACTTTTTATACGACCGCAAAAAATTTGTGGTCGTATAATGGTATGGTGCTGTCGTTGTCGTCTGTAGACACTTTTGTTTTTGGTCAATGACTCAAGTTCCAGTTGATCAATCTTTCTGAAATTTTAACACAATGTTTCTTGGCACAAAAGGAAGGCTAGGAGAGGTTTTGGGTTTTGTGACCCCTCCCATTTCTAAAAAAGGGGCCAAAAAGGGCAAAATTTGGTGTTTTCACATAATTGACTGTAGAATGTTTATTATTTATCAGATTTTGTTGGGGTTTCTTTCAGTGTACTCTTTAGAAAATTTTCAATCTGTGATTATTTTAAGTCCGATTTTGATGCAGTTTTTTGCAATGGATTCCTTATGAAAAATAAACTAGTGCTGTACCATTAGATTTTTGATAACTTGTTTCCTTTCCAAGCTTCGAGGGGCCCATCGAGGCCAAAATCGCAAACATGCCTGCGACGAATGTCGCGGAAGCGAGACATAGCGATCCAAATTCCGTCGTCGTCGTCGTCATTGTCGGCGTCAACAATTGCACAAGTTTTTCATAGGTTGAATAGAGTCATTTAATCTTCATAGAATTGTGTCAAAATTAGACAGAAGCTAGATAATGGTCATAAAATTACCTCTAGCTAAAAAAAATGGATTTTTTCCCGTATTTTTTCCGTATTTGGACTTAGTTTTTTTAAATGTTAACCCACAAATTAAAGTTTTTTAGATGGTGAATCAAGTTATTAAATCTTATTGGAATATTATAAAAACTGGTCAGAAGCTAGAAAATGTTCTGAAAATTACCTCCAGATGAAAATTTTGAAATATTTTTTTTTCATTTTTCCGTATTTTTTCCGTATTTGGACTTAGGTTTTTTTGCAAAAAAATTGAATGTTAACCCACAGATTAAAGTTTTTTAGAAGCTGAATAAAGTTATTAAATCTTATTGGAATTTATTGAAAAGTGGTCAAAACTTAGATGATGGTCAGAAAATTATCTCCAGCTGAAAAAATTGGAATTTTTTTTTGGTTTTTCCATATTTTTGCGTATTTGTACTTAATTTTTGCTAAATATTTCAATGTTAATCCACAAATAAAAGTGAATTAAGTGTTTGTATCTTAACAGAATTTCATTAAAATTGGACGTTGCTGCATGCAGTGTGCAGATATGGAACAAGCTGTTGGAATTTTCATTGTGGTTCCAACTTCGGTAAATTTCCTGAAAATATCAAAGACTGATAATTTTTGAAATTTTTGCGTATAATTTTGAAAGTAAGGCAATTCTTTGATGCCAAGCATAATTTTGAACGCATAAGAAATAAAAAACAGGGTTCCAACATTGGTAAATTTCCTGGAACTGTCCAAGACATGCAATTTTTTGAAATTCTTCTTAGCAACCATGGTTTTTGAGTGAATTTGAAATAAACAAACATTTTAATGAATAAAATTGCAAAAAAATTTTATTCCGATTTTTGGTAAATTTCCTGGAACTCTCTAAGACCAATTACTTTTTGGAATTCTACCTAGCAACCATACCTTTTTAAAAATATATTGATCAAAACAGTAATTGTCAATAATGGAATTGCAAAAAATATTTTATTCCAACATTGGTAAATTTCCTGAAACTGTCCAAGACATGCAAGTTTTTGAAATTCTTCTTAGTAACCATGGTTTTTGAGTGAATTTGAAATAAACAAACATTTTAATGAATAAAATTGCAAAAATTTTTTATTCCGATTTTTGGTAAATTTCCTGGAACTCTCTTAGACCTATTAATTTTTGGAATTCTACCTAGCAGCTATACCTTTTTAAAAATATATTGATGAAAACAGTAATTGTCAATTATGGAATTGCAAAAATATTTGATTCCAATTTTGGTAAATTTCCTGAAACTCTTCAAGGTCTTTTATTTTTTGAAATTTTGCCTAGCAACCATGCCAATTTAAATACATTTTTGTAAAAACAGTCATTTTCAATTCCTAAATCGCAAAAATATTTGATTCCAATTTTGGTAAATTCCTGAAACTCTTACAGACCAGTTATTTTTTGGAATACAGAAAGTATACAAACGTTAGTATAGTCCTGATTATAATGATACCTTACTGAGCAGGCGAGACACATGGTTCCGAGGAACCTTTACGATATTTTTTTATTTTTCATCAGATTTTGATGGGATTTTTTTCTTTGGATTCCTCTCATTGTAAGCTTTCTGTTCTAAGTGAACAGATTTGTCGTAGCTATTACCATTTCNGAGCTATGACAGGAAGTACATGTCAAGGTAAGAAAAATTTCTGTATTCACAACGTAACTTTCATTAAAGGTAGACAACAAGTCATCAGAAAAGACATAGATGTAGTATTGTTTGACATTTAACAAAGAATTCTACTCAAATCGGTGCTAGGGGCCGTCTTGGTATTATGAACTATGCGGTGTGAGGAAAGCTCATTGTTGTAGGCCTCATGGTGACTTCAAGATGCTTGGATCAACCATGTATTTGTAGAGATTTTGTCTCATATACATTTACTCCACATCCGTTCACTATTTATCAGTTTAAACGCAAGAAGAAGAAAAGATACAACACACAACATACTCCCGGAATCAACATCTTAGGTCTAACTGTATATTTATATATTTCAATATGGTGTATTTTGTCCTGAGAAAATTTGGATAAGCTATCATCCTGAAGATTTTGGCATTTTATTTTATTTTTGGCATTATTATTTTGATTTATTTATTTTTTTAATTTTCAAAATAATTCTGACAACCTTTTGATAGTGCCTACATCTCACTATTCTATAATGTCAAGTTTGTTAATATGTTGTAATTCTACCAGCTTGAAACACTAGTGCTTTTGACAGCGATTGTTAGAACATTTTGTTGACAATCCCGCATCTCTTTGTAAAAAGGAACATGGATGTAGCACTGTTCGACATTTACGAATGGATTCCGCTTAAACCGGTGATAGGTACCGTCTTGACATCACTGTCAGGTAGGAGCAAAACTCATTGTTGAAGGCCTCATGATGTCTTCAAGATTAGAACAACAATTAAAGCTTTGTTTTATTGCTTGGTTCTAACATGTCTTACTCAATATCCGTTCATTGTCTAATTAATTAATTTGAATCTACCTTGACTTAAGCAATTAACGTCTGTAAATAATACTTGACGAAAATGTTTTCTTTCCAGCAATATGATGCATGTGTAAATTAACAATGTGTAAATGAATGTTTAAAAAGTTAATATGAATAACACACACAGGAAAGCATATAATGTATGTTTTATAATGAAAAGTCACACTAACAACATATATTAGTACATCATTTGATAAAAAAGAAAACGTATATCCTGGACCGGCGTAGGAGAAATGAACCGTAGATATTTCCCTCCTCCGTTGTCTGTTTAAGTATAGCCAGTCTTTCTTCAATTTCTCTGTATTTTTGTTTTTCAACTACCCTCTTTGAATAACCATTATACTGGAATAGCTTGATTGACATCTGGAGAGTACTTCTCGACACTGGTGTAATTCGATATAGATTTTTGGTTCTGATACCATGTCGATCTTGTAAGTGCCATCCTTTTAGTGGTTGGTATTAGCTGATCTCTGATCCCAAAGATAATGATTGCCCGAATTAAGAGAAATGTCAAAATACCGCAGGGCCTTAAACTAGACGTCCTCAATCCTATAGCATGCACAATAAGCTGTTGTTGCTGCTGTTAGATGTGTTAGAATGAAAAATAAAAAAAATATAACTTTATGGGAGATAAGTTATGTAGTTATACATACAGTTTTCTTTATTTTCAACATTATGATTTTATGTATTTACCCTTCGTTAATTGTTGCCTAATTAATTAAATACCTTTCAAAAGAATTCATAAGGGTAATAAAACTGAAATATTTTTGTAGGGATTCTGGGAAAAGGTTTCAAAATGTAGGCATTCCATGAAGACACGAACACATTTACAATGAGACATATAATCTTAATGTTAATGATATGGCTTGGAGTGTGTAAAAAAAGTATACTATTACGACCATGGCAGAATTGAACCTTAGAAAATTCTGATTTTCCCAAAAATCTACTTATAATCATGACTTGAATGTTAATGTTACGTAAAATTACCTTTTTTGCTTTTAGATTCAGTTTGTGATACATCGCCATGTATGTATTCTGGAACCTGTACACCTACTGGAACAACAACATACAATTGTGCTTGTATGACTGGATTTTCTGGTACACAGTGTCAAGGTATTGTGTCTCCAACAACAGCTGTCACACTTTGCTTCAATAGTTAGGAATGTTATCCGCACCATCAAACACCCCTCAGTATTTTTCTAGAATAATTCGATGCTCATCTTTATATATAGATCTTCTAACTATATGTAGTATTTTTTATAAATCAGTCATTCTGTTCTAGCCGTCAAATTATATATATATATATATATATATAAATACAATCAAAACGGAACATGGCTTAAACATCTTTGAAAAAAAGAACGACACACACCGCCAGATGATAACCGATGTATTTAAAATAAATGACAAAAACGCAGTTCTGAAATGTTCAAACAAATAATGATTATTACTGTCAGATGTTTCAATATTTCGATTCCCACTAAATCAACGTTCAGAAATGAAACGTAGTTAAAGTGCATACTTCCTGAGTTTGATTTACAATGCCGATTAAATTTATTTTGAAGAAACTATGGACTCTCGCGGATGCTGATGCGGTTTATAAGTGAAAGGAGTATGCACATAAGAGTATTCTAGTCATGGCCTAATATGGTTGTAGGAAGTACGAATTTGCAACAAACGCAACAACCAACCAAACCTTTCTTCCCAATCAAAGATAGATAATAAATTTAACATGGAATTAACACAATTATTGTATACTGAAATGCAGTAGCACAAAAGAAAGATATAGCTCAATTAAATGACGTGCGTTGTGGTAAAATTAATAAGTTGATAAAATGGGGATTAGCGGGTGCACTGGGAGCTTGAATGTAAATAATTAAACCTGCCATGGTTTTTTTTTAATGCTAGAATACAAATAACTCTGACTACTGGCCACGTGCTACTGGCATTTGTTAAATCAGGATAAATGGATATCTTACTTAAAATATAATTCAATAATGAAAGAATGGAGGATGGAGTAAGCGGGATTATGGTTATTGACTTAAATTTAATTTTTTAATCACATTTTGACATTTGTGTATAAATATTTTTGACAGTCACACCCTGTGATAGCAGTAATCCATGCCAGCATTCAGGAACTTGTCATATAAGTGGGTATTCCCCATCCTGTACTTGTCCCTCGGGATATTCTGGAGATTATTGTCAAGGTAAGTTCTTAATTATAAGGAAGAAAGTCAAACATTTCAGAGTTTGTCATATTTCCCTGTATTTTTTTTTATGTAATTCGGATAGTAGTAGTTTGCGGTTTTCTTAATGTATATGCGTCCATACATTTCTAACTGAATAGATTAAGCCTTATAGGAAGTCGTAAGTTCTGCAAAAATTACATGTTGTGAAGATTAATCTGACAATTTTTTAATCCCATTAAATACAAAGTAGCCACACGATGCTCGAAAGGGCTCACTGATTAACCAAAATTACTTACATTTTATAGTTAATTGTTATAAATATCCGCATACCGAGATTGCTTACATTTATCTTCGGGTAACTTCGGATTAATATACTATATAATATAGAACCTATTAATAAATAAACTTAAGTAATATTAACTTGTGTATCGGGCTGCATCCGAAGGCAAGGGCTGTAACGAGGTACAGGTCAGTATCAAAGTCCTTAGGCAGTCTATAAATCTGATGCAGCCCGATACACAAGTTTTTATTACTTTTATTTCGTTGAACAAGTTTACCAGTCTTTAGGGTAATAGTTTTAAATTGTCCGCAATTTACGAATATAATTAAAGTAAAAGTGAAATTGAAAAAAAAACATTTCTGAATTTCTGAAAATGCTTTTTATCTAAAACAATGTGAGATTAATTCATTTTTTTCAAGTCTTATCTTTCTCGGGTGACAGGTTGAAAAAAAAACCCAATAAATTGTGCTTTTTAAGCTAAATATATGTTTTTGTTCTGCTGACGTCACCACCAGGCTGTATTTCCTCAACAGGCTGTATTGGATCTCAATACAGCCCACACAAGCGATACAGACCGCTAAAAGTGTTGTTTGAGCTATATGTTGAAGTACAGTATACCATATGATAGTATTTGAACCAATTGAATTATTTGAAACAAAAGTGATATGAAATAACATACAACATAAAACCTATTAATATACTTTTTTATTTACAGTTACTCCATGTTCTACGTCACCATGTTTAAACAGTGGTACCTGTAATCTTTCCGGAAGTAGTTACTCTTGCACATGTATATCCGGGTATTACGGGAGTACTTGTCAAAGTAAGCAATTTAATTAAGCAAAACATTTTTTAGATTATAATTTGGTTTTCATTCCACTGATATGCCGTCAAATGAGAATATCGGTATTTAGAGGTTATTACATAGCCTTATAGTGACGTCAAGACGAAGAAGAACAGTGAAAGCGTTGTTTCGTTGCTTGGTTTTCCCATGTATTAGAAGAGATTGTCTCATATGCATTTACTCCTTATCTTTTCACTGTAAAAACTATTTATTGTTTACAAATGTACTGACTTTTTGTCACAACTTTGTTTTTTTATTATTAAGTCTCCCAAACGAAGTTGGGAGACTTATTGTTTTTGTTGCGTTTCTTATTATTATTATTCCGCTTTCTTTCTTTATTCTCGTCCGGATGAACTTGTCCGAACAAGATCTCAGAGACCATTTGACATAGAACTTTGAAACTTTGTAGGATGTTGGCCCCATATATCTAGTTGTGCCTAAAACAAAAATTTTTGAAAAGGGGGTTTATTAAGGGTACATTTGGGGGGCTCAAAAAGGGGTGGGGTCTGCAATGTTAACCCTATGGGAAAATGAAATTTTGGATATTTTTCACCCTATTTCTCACTGCATCTCAAAAAGTTTTAATACTAGCTTCATGAAACTCCACAGGAAAGGTGTTTTAGATGTAAGAAAGGGTTCTACAGCATTG
>MJUU01071926.1:0-19856 GCA_002080025.1 Modiolus philippinarum
AATGTTATGTGATAAATCTTTTAAGTGTCTTTAATAGACATAATGGTCAATGGCTAACGTACAATGAAGTATACGACCTGTACAGGACGTATGGCTGACGTATACAGCGTATATGCCGTGTACACCAAGTATATACTATGTGTCATCGGTGATATATGGTCTAATGTATGCACCAAATTTGGAACACGAAGTATACGACCTGTACCTGACATGTGGCTAACGTACTATGAAGTATACTACCTGTACAGGACGTATGGCTGACGTACACAGTATATAGTCCGTATTCAATTTGTCGCGAATCAAATAATGAAGTTTCATCCAATTTGTACAATAAAACCAGTAGGAGACATTGTATTTAACATTTTATATCAAAATATATCAAAGTATGACAAAAGGAAGGGAAGATTTTACCAAAAATTAAATAATGATTATTCGCACCAAGTTTTGGACAAATTTTCCCCTATTCAATTTGTCACAAATCAAATCTCAGCCCAAATAGATGGCCAAATCACTGCGAAAAGTTCAAATGAGCACACAAGAATATGTTGGTGCTAACAAAATATCTTTTACAACATTTCACTATGTCTTTCATTGGAAACTAAATGGTATTTCTAAAAAAATCTTTAAAAAAATCAAATCTGCTGACTCAGCAATATTTCCATACTGGTTTGCTACGCCCACTTCCGGTCGCGCATGCGTTATGTAATAAAGTTGTTTAACACCCCTGTGGGGTCACGTGTTGTTCCAACACGTCATTTCCGGTCAATATGGCTACTTACATTAGTTACACACCTATTTCCGGTTGCGCATGCGCAATGTTGACATGTTATACATCGGCCATGTGACTTCCGTTTCCGGTCACGTGACTTCTGGTCACGTGACTTCCGGTCTACGTCACTTCCGGTGACGTCACTTCCGGCTCCACCACGCTCCACCACCTCAAATGCTAACCGAACTGTCCCCATATACTACTCAAATCCTACACTTGTGTTTACTGATATTTATATATAAGTCAAAACATTCTTAAACGTTACGGTAAAATTTCCAAACATTTATCATCATGTCAAAAATTACCTAAAGACGATGGTGATATTTACCTACATTCATGAGCACTTTTATTGTCACTTTCATACACTAAACCACATGTAAATGTTGCTATTTCCCCACATATTTGCAGTATGTGGGGATCGAATAGAGGCCGCAATTTATCATATATTTCTATACCTATTTAAATTAAGGCAAATCTTGCATTTGTGTTTACTAACATTTATGTATAAGTCAAAACTTTCTTATATGTTACTGTAAAATTTCCAAACATTTATTATCATGTCAAAATTTACCTAAAGATGATGGTGATATTTACCTACATTTCTGAACACACTAAAACACATGTAAATGTTGCTATTTCCCCACATATTTGCAGTATGTTGAGATCGAATAGAGGCCGCAATTTTTCATATATCTACGATATGTGGGACTGGAATAGAGGATCATAGAGACCACAAAAATACGATATTTCTATATATACTAAAAACCAATACATGTACATGTATGACTACTATGCGCACAGAGCACAAACTGTCTCTAAAGCACTTTTGAATACTGTATTGAGCCGTAGGGATTTTGAAGTATCGAACCGTTGAACTCAGTGTTAAAAGAGATTGGGAAGGGAGTTTCAAGACCTTTTCTGTTAATGTGTTCTAGGCATTTTGAGTTGGTTGTTCCTTTTTTAAATTAAATGTCCAGGTTTCGATAGCGATAATTTGCTGTTATATCCGAGATATACAAATCGGCCAAATTGTCTGAAATTCAAAGAATTATGAATACTAATAAATCATGTAATTTGTATCACTTATGCAAATTTATTCGAATTATTAATAAACGCAAGCACTCTCTTTAGTAAGAAAAGCGAGTGTATTCACTTCCATTACATACTTTCTTGATTATGTTGATTACATTACATGCTATATTTATGTTTCTCTGTATCTATGTGTATTGCTTTATTGAGAATAAAGATAAGTATAAAGCTATGTGAAATCGTCATATCGGGTGCGATCAGCTACATGCACCGCAGATTCTTGTTTTGAACAGATTAATAAGGTGAAACTAATTGTATTTTTTGCCCATTATTTTCGTATTCTTTCTTTTATTCAGCTAACTTCTTTAAACAAAGCTAATACACTATGTAGTAAATGCATTTAAGATTTCCTTAGATTTTGTCATCTAATTCCGTCTTTTGGATAGTTTAATGTTTTGGGTAGTTTGGGTGTTTTTAGATAAATATATGGAACTCTCTCTATATCAAATCGTTGTGGCTACTGGTATGATTCTACTCGACATTCTCCAAAAAAGATACACGAATTAATGTTTGCTTCGAATTATGCTTTTCGCTATTATTTGGCATCAAAGTATGGTTTGAATCTAAATTCAAAAGAAAATTAAAGGTGCAAAACATTATTTTTTCCTGTCATGATGAAAGTAATTCAACTTCAAAATCGACAACAATGTATAAAACAAACAATCATACAAATAACTGATTATCATGGATATACGATCATGCAACATTTTTATAAAAAATCAATAATCACAAAAGTTGATGAAATATTGTCCGATTCTCTTCAAGTAAATAGCCTTTCCGCTTAATTCAGCCATGTTGTTTTAAATTACTATAAAAGAATAAGACCATAGATTTGTCATTGTGGATCTGAAAAATTACTGTCCATAGTCAAAACTTATAAATTATTATACGATATGTCTTCTAAATCACTGGTTACAAACGNTCTTTACATGTTTTGTTTTGTATGATTTTAATTAGTAGCCAAGTACAAATAAATGAAAAACTGGCAAATAAAGAACGCACGCTGAGGTGTTGATCTTTGTTATAAGGTGTGAAAGCAAACACTAGTTTGATAATTAATAATATAGAAAATGATGAATTTTTTTCCGAAGACAACGTTCGCAGTATCGTCGTCAGTATATTTTCATTTAATTGTACATGAAAAATATTTTGTAAAATCTAAAAAAAAAAAAAAAAAAAAGAAAAAGAAAAAAACAGTCCTCCCATAGAGATCGGAGTATTTGAACAATTAGTTTCAACAGCTGGACAGAAAAAAAAATTGAAGAAAGGCAGAGAGTAACCAAAAAGGTGGTGGAACACAAAACAGAGGAAACTGACCGATAGACAAAGTGTCAGGGGAACCAAAGGGGGGCCAAATTATGCTATTCAGGTTTTTAAAAAACCGTAACCTAACATTGATCTCCTATATTAAATGAAAGCCTTGATCTTCCATTCTAATTATAGAAACAGCAACGCCTTTTTCAGTATGTGGTCTGTGCCCACAAAGATTTCAGTCATGCGGTGCAACTTAATAACTTTTATGTTTTGTTCTTATAAATGTGATGTACTACAACCCAAATGGGTTATAAGTATTTGAATAAAGATATTTAAGACATATGGCACATATTGTCCTGCTTACGGGAGAAAATCCAAATTTACAATCTGAACAGAAATTAAATGGTTCCCGACGTGTACTGTCTAAAGAGATAACTTTTTGTTACATGTTAACTCGAATAATTCAATCCCTCTTCGTATCCGATTCTCTCCTTCTACGAGGATAATGGAGCGATCGTAGTGAGTGGAATATAACGACTGAATTATTCGGGTTACATGTTATCGGGTATTAATTACATGTTTCTCTTATCTCTAATATTCTATATCAGTGTGTCCGTAAAGAGAATGTCCTAGCGATATTTTATGTTTAAATTTTCTCATCTATAGATATACGGGAAGAGGGTGGGGGCCATGACGTTTGTCTGATTTTATGTCGAGTATGTCACATCCTCACATAATTCGTCTGTCATGGAACACCTTTACTATATTTACAGCATGTCATTTATAATTTTTTTAATATTTATAATTTTTGAAAGTAACATTTAATTTTCATCAAGTTGGGACATGTATTCAGTTCCAAACTACTTCGTTTTGCTAGACCTAATCCACAATTTTTAAATAATTTTATTTCTAGCATGCTATTCTAACCATAGCATAGATAACCTATGGTTCTTTGGGTGTATTAGGAATGTTTGTAGGTCTCTTTTTTGTCTGACAGTGTATTTATTTTTCTATAATGCACACCCGTTTATCCACAATTACATGTTTTCTTTAATTACGAAAACAGACTTTTACCACATTTAGGTTAAAGGCCCCCTTTTCAGTTCAAGGTTAAACCTATGGAAATTTTATGTAAAACCCCCAGCCTTAACGGCTTGTTTGTTCTTTAAAAACTTTGGTTGCAGATAACTGTTTCATTTATACATACAATGCTACCATTCGTTGCAAATATAGTCAAAAAATAAATGAGAAATCTATGATAAACAATATAAAAACGGCAAATCATTCGAACAGACCGCATTTTTGTCCCAGAAAACATCCAACTACCACAAAATTTTCAAGATTTCTTCTGCAAAATCACTAAAGTTGTTGATATTAGCATAAAATAATGGTAGCTTTGCATGGGTAATTATCTCAATAATTTGCAGATAAATTTTTGGAATAAACCAACAAGCTGTTAAGGCTGGGGGGTTTACATAAATTTTCCATAGGTTTAACATTGGACTGAAAAAGGGGCCTTTAACATTAACCTTGAAAATGAAGTATGTGTTATGGATAAAGTAATCATGGCTCGTCTTATTTGGTCCTTCATGACAAATGATTATAAAACGGTAGACCCAGTCTGCGAGAAAAGCCGGGTTTCAGTTAGGTTCTAGAAAGGAGGGAAGGGTCCAGTTGAGTTTTTTTTGTCCAATTTTAACTGAAACTTTTTCCAAGAAAAACGGAACTTCCAACACCCGGAAACGCCCCACCTTTTGGGGCCGTCAATTGTTTTCCCGACCCGAAGCAGGTTCACATTAGTTTCATATGTATTCACATGATTCTTTATTACAAACTTTATTTATGTTAACTTCCTATTAATATATGCTAGGCCAGTGCACGCATATATCCGAATATAGGCATAGAAATAACATAATATCATATTCGTTTCAAGTTACAAAACTTTGTTATTGAACTCGACAGTTCCTATTTTTTATTTCTCAGTCCTTCCGCTGATCTCTGAGCTGCTGAAACAGTATTTTTGACGGTTCTGACATTTGAAAAAAAAAACAAACAAAAAATCGTAAGATGCGCTTGTATTAACCCGTATTTTAAAGTGTATTATGAACACAACACAAAGCAAATCTGAAGTTGTACGTTATTTTGAATTGGCTTTGCAAAAGTTCTGGTCCCTCACATCAATGAATTGTTTTTGTCTGACAAAAAAGGGGGGGTTAAGACTATACATGTTCATGTATATTTAATAACAACATAACAACATATTTGAATAATAAATAAGAGGGTATTTGCATGCCAAGCTTTACAGTTCGTTTTAGCATCAAAGAAACATATTATCGATACTGTCATAGGTGATTTGATAAGACAATAGCAGATTGGCGTGAAGGACAATTGCCATAGAAACGACATCTCTAAACTGAATGATAAATTTTCCAGCTTGGCCATACAGTTTCCATTACCAGTTGAAAGGAACATCATTATCACCGAAAAATTGGAAAACCGAACCTTTTGAATGAGGAAAGCTCGGCATGTGCATTATCATATAGTAAACAACCCCCTGCTATTTTATGCCATTTCGTGGTTTCGTAGAGATAACAAAAATCTAAATATTTTGATTGTCGATTTTAGATAATAGTAAACTTTATAAATTGTATTGCAAAGTCAAAGAAAGTTGCAAACACAAACACATAAGGATGCTAACACAATTTGATTATATTTAATTGATTTATATCTATTCAATTTAAGTTGCTGTTATATTTGAATCTAGATTAAGTTCTCTTTTGCTGATATGCACTCATAAATGCGATTAACAAAGCTACATTTTGTATCGGCACATCTTCTTCTAGTTAAAGCACGAGTTATCACATATCTGTTTTCAAAATCCAAGGAACCGAAAGAATGAAATATTGGCTAACGTACAATGAAGTATACGACCTGTACCTGACGTATGGCTAACGTACAATGACGTATACGACCTGTACAGGCCGTATACTTCATTGTACGTTAGCAATACGCCCTGCACAGGTCGTATACTTCGTGTACCAAATTTGGTGCATACATTAGACCATATATCACCGATGATACATAGGGTATTCTTGGTGTACACGGACTATACGCTTTGTACGTCAGCCCTACGTCCTGTGCAGGTCGTATGCTTCATTGTACGTTAGCCATACGCTCTGTACAGGTCCTATACTTCGTGTACCAAATTGGGTGCATACATTAGACCATATATCACCGACGATACATAGGGTATACTTGGTGTACACTGACTATACAGGTCGTATACTTCATTCTACGTTAGCCATACGTCAGGTACAGGTCGTATGCTTCATTGTACGTTAGCCATACGTCAAGTACAGGTCGTATGCTTCATTGTACGTTAGCCATACGCCAGGTACAGGTCGTATACTTCGCGTACTAAATTTAGACCATATATCATCGATGATACATAGGGTATACTTGGTGTACACGGACTATACGCTGGGTACTTCAGCCATACGCCATACACAAAGTCGTATACTTCGTGTACCAAATTTGGTGCATACATTAGACCATATATCACCGATGATACATATGGTATACTTGGTGTACAAGGACTATATGCTGTGTACGTCAGCCATGCGTCCTGTACAGGTCGTATGCTTCATTGTACGTCAGCCATACGCCATGTCAGGTCGTATACCTGGTGAACCAAATTTGGTGGAAACATTAGTCCATATATCACCGATGATACATAGGGTATACTTGGTGAGCACGGACTATACGCTGTGTACGTCAGCCATACGTCCTGTACACGTCGTATATTTCATTGTACGTAAGCCATACGCCAGGTACAGGTCGTAAACTTCGTGTACCAAATTTGGTGCATACATTCCGATTGTTAGAAAGTACTAAAAATCTGCAATATATTAGCATTGTGGGCAATGGGAAATGAATTCCCTATAGCTAAAATATTGTTGTCCCTTAATTTTGGTTTTAGATGAATATTGCTATATTTAAATGACTGATATGATACTCAGTATTGATATCTGGAATAATATAAGATTGAAAGTAAAATCTAGCAAACCAGTATGGAAATATTGCTGAGTCAGCAGATTTGATTTTTTTAAAGATTTTTTTAGAAATACCATTTAGTTTCCAATGAAAGACATAGTGAAATGTTGTAAAAGATATTTTGTTAGCACCAACATATTCTTGTGTGCTCATTTGAACTTTTCGCAGTGATTTGGCCATCTATTTGGGCTGAGATTTGATTCGCGACAAATTGAATAGGGGAAAATTTGTCCAAAACTTGGTGCGAATAATCATTATTTAATTTTTGGGAAAATCTTCCCTTCCTTTTGTCATACTTTGATATATTTTGATATAAAATGTTAAATACAATGTCTCCTACTGGTTTTATTGTACAAATTGGATGAAACTTCATTATTTTCCAAATGGAGGCTCAAAATGGGTGAAATTTCACCATTGGTTAAGAATACTGTGAGTTTATAATGGGCCTGTACTTCACCATTTCATGTAAAATTGAGTCTTAATGTGTCATTTTAGATTAGTTGATACTTAATTGAACCAATATTTAAGGAAAATATACTTAAATCATAATCTTAAGATATACAGAATGGATTCAACCAGTGTAGGGGTGTGCACAAAGCAATGTATGGCTAATTTGTTCTTGGCCAATCAAATAAAACTATACCATGTGGATAATTGTGTGATTCAAAATTAGAATTGAGGGCCAATGAACAATCAAATACACCATTTGAATGATCAAGAATACAAATTTGAACTTCTGGTCCAAATTAAGGCATGCTGTAAAATATAGACTGGTCATTGGTCTTAGATGAGATAAATCCATCTAAAAATTAGGTTTAGACTGAAATAGAAGTAAGTAAATGATTGAGACCTTCTGTACTTCATTTGTTGCATGGTTTTACATTACACAAACTGAAAACAAAACAATATCACCATAAAAATAACTCTGAGTCATAATATGGCATGTTCAAAATAAGAGATTGAAAATGGTCAATTTTATCATTCAGGGTAGGCATGTAAAAACTAAGTCAAGGTCAAGGTCAAAAGGTCAATATGCAAATTATTTATTTACTTAATCTAAGCTGTGACCTATCTTGTCCAACAAGGTGTATTGGACTGGTTCTCTTCTCTATTGGAGTGAGTATAGCTAAAATATTGTTGTCCCTTAATTTTGGTTTTAGATGAATATTGCTATATTTAAATGACTGATATGATACTCAGTATTGATATCTGGAATAATATAAGATTGAAAGTAAAATCTAGCAAACCAGTATGGAAATATTGCTGAGTCAGCAGATTTGATTTTTTTAAAGATTTTTTTAGAAATACCATTTAGTTTCCAATGAAAGACATAGTGAAATGTTGTAAAAGATATTTTGTTAGCACCAACATATTCTTGTGTGCTCATTTGAACTTTTCGCAGTGATTTGGCCATCTATTTGGGCTGAGATTTGATTCGCGACAAATTGAATAGGGGAAAATTTGTCCAAAACTTGGTGCGAATAATCATTATTTAATTTTTGGTAAAATCTTCCCTTCCTTTTGTCATACTTTGATATATTTTGATATAAAATGTTAAATACAATGTCTCCTACTGGTTTTATTGTACAAATTGGATGAAACTTCATTATTTTCCAAATGGAGGCTCAAAATGGGTGAAATTTCACCATTGGTTAAGAATACTGTGAGTTTATAATGGGCCTGTACTTCACCATTTCATGTAAAATTGAGTCTTAATGTGTCATTTTAGATTAGCTGATACTTAATTGAACCAATATTTAAGGAAAATATGGACATAATGGTCATCTTTCTATGTCTCCACATCTTCAATGTGATGGGATAAATCCTTTAAGTGTCTTTAATAGACATAATGGTCATCTTTCTATGTCTCCACATCTTCAATGTTATGGGATAAATTCTTTAAGTGTCTTTAATAAACATAATGGTCATTTTTCTATGTCTCCGTATCTTCAATGTTATGGGATAAATCCTGTAAATGTCTTTAATAGACATAATGGTCATCTTTCTATGTCTCTACATCTTCAATGTTATGGGATAAATCCTTTAAGTGTCTTTAATAGACATAATGGTCATCTTTCTATGTCTCCACTTCTTAAATGTTATGGGATAAATCCTTTAAGTGTCTTTGATAGACATAATGGTGATCTTTCTATGTCTCCACATCTTCAATGTTTTGGGATAAATCCTTTGTCTTTGATAGACATAATGGTCATCTTTCTATGTCTCAACATCTTCAATGTTATGGGATAAATTATTTAAGTGTCTTTGATAGATATAATGGTCATCTTTCTATGTCTCCA
Organism: Modiolus philippinarum; assembly: GCA_002080025.1. NCBI lineage: Eukaryota > Metazoa > Mollusca > Bivalvia > Mytilida > Modiolidae > Modiolus > Modiolus philippinarum. The sequence goes on from MJUU01071926.1 coordinate 9,466, forward strand.
CATCTTCAATATTATGGGATAAATCCTTTAAGTGTCTTTAATAGACATATTGGTCATCTTTCTATGTCTCCACATCTTCAATGTTATATGATAAATACTTTAAGTGTCTTTAAAAGACATATTGCTCATTTGAGTTTGTCTCCACATCTTCAATGTTATGGGATAAATCCTTTAAGTGTCTTTAATAGACGTAATGGTCATCTTTCTATGTCTCCACATCTTCAATGTTATGTGATAAATCCTTTAAGTGTCTTTAATAGACATAATGGTCATCTTTCTATCTCTCCACATCTTCAATCTTATGGGATAAATCCTTTAAGTGTCTTTAATAGACAAAATGGTCATCTTTCTATCTCTCCACATCTTCAATGTTGTGGGATAAATCCTTTAAGTGTCTTTAATGGACATAATGGTCATCTTTCTATGTCTCCACATCTTCAATGTTATGTGATAAATCTTTTAAGTGTCTTTAATAGACATAATGGTCATCTTTCTATCTCTCCACATCTTCAATGTTATGTGATAAATCTTTAAAGTGTCTTTGACGGACATAATGGTCATCTTTCTATGTCTCCACATCTTCAATGTGATGGGATAAATCCTGTAAGTGTCTTTAATAGACATAATTGTCATCTTTCTCTGTCTCCACATCTTCAATGTTATGGGATAAATCCTTTAAGTGTCTTTAATAGACATAATGGTCATCTTTCTATGTCTCCACATCTTCAATGTTATGGGATAAATCCTTTAAGTGTCTTTAATAGACATGTAATGGTCATCTTTCTTTGTCTCCACATCTTCAATGTTATGTGATAAATCTTTTAAGTGTCACCTCATTTATAATGTTCCGATTCCCAAAACTTCTAGAACAAAAGCCTAGATGCAAACTCGCTGCACCCTGGCTTGGCCTTTAGAAAGAAATATTTTTCGAACCGGCCGATCTATCATGTTATCAGTATAAACAAGGTCTGATGAAACCCTATTCAAGCAGAAATGTATCTCGGATATTCGTTGATGGTCATCAGTGCAGTTATACTCTGCAAGTTCTTGAAGTTAAAGGGCAGACACCTGCATGCAAATGTTCGATATTATGTCTTGGACTTCAGACAGAGATAAGTTTAAGTATGGCCGATCTATTGTGTAATAGACAGAGGGCATGTCAAATGGAAATTTTTTCTTACATGGAAATGTATCTAGGTCTTTGTTGCAAAATTATTGATGACGATTATCTCATTTATGCTCTGCAAATTCTTTGAACTTATAGGACCAGAACCTGGATCCAAATCTGATAAATCTCTGCCTGGGCATTCGGCAAAAACAGGTTTAACACTGGCCGATCTATGATGTCATGATTACAGGCAAAGCCTGTATGCTAATTTGCTTAACCATGGCTTGGCCTTTAAACAAAAATAAGTTATTGATGTTATGGATTCCCGTTTAATAAGAAATGTATAGATGTTTTTTAATGGCCCCACCACATTTGCAATGTTCTGATTCCCAAAATTTCTAGGACCAAAGCTTAGATGCAAACTTGCTACACCCTGGCTTGGCCTTTGAAAAGAAATATTTTTCGTACCGGCCGTTCTATCATGTTATCAATATAGTCAAGGTCTAATGAAACCATGCAGAAAAAGAATGTACCTAGGTTTTGGAGAATGCGGAATGAAACCCGTATATCAAAAAATCTACCTGAGTTTTTGGCGACAGCGACTAACTTTTTTATCCTCTACCAATACCCCGAACTTATAGGGCCATAGCTTAAATCCAAATAGGCTAAATCACCTCTTGCCCTTTCGGCAGAAATAAGTTTCAGAACGGCCGATCTATGATATAATGCTTTGTTATGGATTCCCATTTCACAAGGAATGTATAGAGGTTTTTTATGGCGCCCACCTCATTTATAATGTTCCGATTCCCAAAACTTCTAGAACAAAAGCCTAGATGCAAACTCGCTGCACCCTGGCTTGGCCTTAAGAAAGAAATATTTTTCGAACCGGCCGATCTATCATGTTATCAGTATAAACAAGGTCTGATGAAACCGTGTTCAAGCAGAAATGTATCTCGGATATTCGTTGATGGTCATCAGTGCAGTTATACTCTGCAAGTTCCCCGAAGTTATAGGGCAGACACCTGCATGCAAATGTTCGATATTATGTCTTGGACTTCAGACAGAGATAAGTTTAAGTATGGCCGATCTATTGTGTAATAGACAGAAGGCATGTCAAATGGAAATCTTTTCTTACATGGAAATGTATCTAGGTCTTTGTAGCAAAATTGCTGATGACGATTATCTCATTTATGCTCAGCCAATTCTTTGAACTTATAGGACCGGAACCTGGATCCAAATTTGATAAATCTCCGCCTGGGCATTCGGCAAAAACAGGTTTAACACTAGCCGATCTATGATGTCATGATTACAGGCAAAGCTTGTATGCGTATTTGCTTCACCATGGCTTGGCCTTTAAACAAAAATAAGTTATGGATGTTATGCATTCCCGTTTAATAAGTAATGTATAGAGGTTTTTTTGTGGCCCCCACCACATTTATAATGTTCCGATTCCCAAAATTTCTAGGACCAAAGCTTAGATGCAAACTTGCTACACCCTGGTTTGGCCTTTGGAAAGAAATATTTTTCGTACCGACCGATCTATCATGTCATCAATATAGTCAAGGTTTAATGAAACCCTGCAGAAAAAGAATGTACCTAGGTTTTGGAGAATGCGGAATGAAACCCCATATAGCAAAAAATCTACCTAAGTTTTTGGCGACAGCGGCAAACTTTTTTATCCTCTACCAATACCCCGAACTTATAGTGCCAAAGCTTAAATGCAAATAGGCTAAATTACCTCTTGCCTTTTCGGCAGAAATAAGTTTCAGAACGGCCGATCTATGATATAATGCTTTGTAGGCAATGTGTAATAATTTCCCTTTTAAAAAGTAATATATCAAGTTTTTTTATGGTGTTCCCCTCATTTTGTAATGTCACAATTCACCAGATCTAGGACTAAAGCTTAGATGCAAATTTATTACACCCTGGCTTGGACTTTGGAAAGAAAAAAAGTTTCAGACCATCTGTTTATCTCATTTATGCACTACCAACTTTTTGAACTTATAGGAGCAAAACCTTGATGCCAATTTGATAAATCCCCGCATGGCCATTCGGCAAAAATAGGTTTTACACTGGCCGATCTATAATGTCATGCTTACAGACAAAGCTTGTATGCAAATTGGCTTAACCATGGCTTGTCCTTTAAACAGAAATAAGTTATGGATGTTATGGAATCCCATTTCACAAGGAATGTATAGAGGTTTTTTATGGCGCCCACCTCATTTATAATGTTCCGATTTCCAAAAGTTCTAGAACAAAAGGCTAGCTGCAAACTCGCTGCACCCTGGCTTGGCCTTTAGAAAGAAAAGTTTTTCGAACCGGCCGATCTATCATGTTATCAGTAAATACAAGGTCTGATGAAACCCTGTTCAAGCAGAAATGTATCTCGGATATTCGTTGATGGTCATCAGTGCAGTTAAACTCTGCAAGTTCCCCGAAGTTATAGGGCAGACACCCGCATGCAAATATTCGATATTATATCTTGGACTTCAGACAGAGATAAGTTTAAGTATGGCCGATCTATTGTGTAATAGACAGAGGGCATGTCAAATGGAAATCTTTTCCTACATGGAAATGTATCTAGGTCTTTGATGCAAAATTGTTGATGACGATTATGTCATTTATGCTCTGCAAATTCTTTGAACTTATAGGACCAGAACCTGGATCCAAATTTGCTAAATCTCCGCCTGGGCATTCGGCAAAAACAGGTTTAGCACTGGCTGTTCTATGATGTCATGATTACAGGCAAAGCCTGTATGCTAATTTGCTTAACCATGGCTTGGCCTTTCAACAAAAATAAGTTATTGATATTATGGATTCCCGTTTAATAAGAAATGTATAGATGTTTTTTTATGGCCCCACCACATTTGTAATGTTCTGATTCCCAAAATGTCTAGGACCAAAGCTTAGATGCAAATTTGCTACACCCTGGTTTGGCCTTTGGAAAGAAATATTTTTCGAACCGGCCGATCTATCATGTTATCAATATAGTCAAGGTCTAATGAAACCATGCAGAAAAAGAATGTACCTAGGTTTTGGAGAATGCGGAATGAAACCCGTATATCAAAAAATCTACCTAAGTTTTTGGCGACAGCGGCTAACTTTTTTATCCTCTACCGATACCCCGAACTTATAGGGCCAAAGCTTAAATCCAAATAGGCTAAATCACCTCTTGCCCTTTCAGCAGAAATAAGTTTCAGAACGGCCGATCTATGATATAATGCTTTGTAGGCAATGTGTAATAATTTCCCTTTTAAAAAGTAATATATCAAGTTTTTTATGGTGTCCCCCTCATTTTGTAATGTCACAATTCACCAGATCTAGGACTAAAGCTTAGATGCAAATTTATTACAGCCTGGCTTGGACTTTGGAAAGAAAAAAGTTTCAGACCGTCATTTTATCTCATTTATGCACTACCAACTCTTTGGACTTATAGGAGCAAAACCTTGATGCAAATTTGATAAATCCCCGCATGGCCATTCGGCAAAAATAGGTTTTACACTGGCCGATCTATAATGTCATGCTTACAGGCAAGGCTTGTATGCAAATTGGCTTTACCATGGCTTGTCCTTTAAACAGAAATAAGTTATGGAGGTAATGGATTCCCATTTCACAAGGAATGTATAGAGGTTTTTATGGCGCCCACCTCATTTATAATGTTCCGATTCCCAAAAGTTCTAGAACAAAAGCCTAGATGCACACTCGCTGCATCCTGGCTTGGCCTTTAGAAAGAAATATTTTTCGAACCGGCCGATCTATCATGTTATCAGTATAAACAAGATCTGATGAAACCCTGTTCAAGCAGAAATGTATCTCGGATATTCGTTGATGGTCATCAGTGCAGTTATACTCTGCAAGTTCCCCCAGGTTATAGGGCAAACACCTGCATGCAAATGTTCGATATTATGTCTTGGACTTCAGACAGAGATAAGTTTAAGTATGGCCGATCTATTGTGTAATAGACAGAGGGCATGTCAAATGGAAATATTTTCTTACATGGAAATGTATCTAGGTCTTTGTTGCAAAATTGTTGATGACGATTATCTCATTTATGCTCTGCAAATTCCTTGAACTTATAGGACCAGAACCTGGATCCAAATTTGATAAATCTCCGCCTGGGCATTCGGCAAAAACAGGTTTAACACTGGCCGATCTATGATGTCATGATTACAGGCAAAGCCTGTATGCGAATTTGCTTAACCATGGCTTGGCCTTTAAACAAAAAATAAGTTATTGATGTTATGGATTCCCGTTTAATAAGAAATGTATAGATGTTTTTTTATGGCCCCACCACATTTATAATGTTCTGATTCCCAACATTTCTAGGACCAAAGCTAAGATGCAAACTTGCTACACCCTGGCTTGGCCTTTGGAAAGAAATATTTTTCTTACCGGCCGATCTATCATGTTATCAATATAGTCAAGGTCTAATGAAACCATGCAGAAAAAGAATGTACCTAGGTTTTGGAGAATGCGGAATGATACCCGTATATCAAAAAATCTACCTAAGTTTTTGGCGACAGCGGCTAACTTTTTTATCCTCTACCAATACCCCGAACTTATAGGACCAAAGTTTAAATCCAAATAGGCTAAATCACCTCTTGCCCTTTCGGCAGAAATAAGTTTCAGAACGGCCGATCTATGATATAATCCTTTGTTATGGATTCCCATTTCACAAGGAATGTATAGAGGTTTTTTATGGCGCCCACCTCATTTATAATGTTCCGATTCCCAAAACTTCTAGAACAAAAGCCTAGATGCAAACTCGCTGCACCTTGGCTTGGCCTTTAGAAAGAAATATTTTTCGAACCGGCCGATCTATCATGTTATCAGTATAAACAAGGTCTGATGAAATCCTGTTCAAGCAGAAATGTACCTCGGATATTCGTTGATGTTCATCATTGAAGTTATACTCTGCAAGTTCCCCGAAGTTATAGGGCAGACACCTGCATGCAAATGTTCGATATTATGTCTTGGACTTCAGACAGAGATAAGTTTAAGTATGGCCGATCTATTGTGTCAAATGGAAATCTTTTCTTACATGGAAATGTATCTAGGTCTTTGTTGCAAAATTGCTGATGACGATTATCTCATTTATGCTCAGCCAATTCTTTGAACTTATAGGACCGGAACCTGGATCCAAATTTGATAAATATCCTCCTGGGCATTCGGCAAAAACAGGTTTAACACTGGCCGATCTATGATGTCATGATTACAGGCAAAGCTTATGCGTATTTGCTTCACCATGGCTTGGCCTTTTAACAAAAATAAGTTATGGATGTTATGGATTCCCGTTTAATAAGTAATGTATAGAGGTTTTTTTTATCCCCCCCCCCACCACATTTAATGTTCCGATTCCCAAAATTTCTGGGACCAAAGCTTTGATGCAAACTTGCTACACCCTGGCTTGGCCTTTGGAAAGAAATATTTTTCGTACCGGCCGATCTATCATGTTATCAATATAGCCAAGGTCTAATGAAACCATGCAGAGAAAGAATGTACCTAGATTTTGGAGAATGCGGAATGAAACCCGTATAGCAAAAAATCTACCTAAGTTTTTGGCGACAGCGGCTAACTTTTTTATCCTCTACCAATACCCCGAACTTATAGGGCGAAAGCTCAAATGCAAATAGGCTAAATCACCTCTTGCTCTTTCGGCAGAAATAAGTTTCAGAACGGCCGATCTATGATATAATGCTTTGTAGGCAATGTTTAATAATTTCCCTTTTAAAAAGTAATGTATCAAGTTTTTTATGAAGTCCCCCCATTTTGTTATGTCACAATTCACCAGATCTAGGACTAAAGCTTAGATGCAAATTTATTACGGAATGGCTTGGACTTTGGAAACAAAAAAAGTTTCAGACCATCTCTTTATCTCATTTATGCACTACCAACTCTTTGAACTTATCGGAGCAAAACCTTGATGCAAATTTGATAAATTCCCGCCTAGCCATTCGACAAAAATAGGTATCACACTGGCCGATCTATAATGTCATGCTTACAGGCACAGCTTATATGCAAATTGGCTTAACCATGGCTTGTCCTTTAAACAGAAATAAGTTATGGATGTTATGGATTCCCATTTCACAAGGAATGTTTAGAGGTTTATATGGCGCCAACCTCATTTCCTATTCCCAAAAGTTCTAGAACAAAAGCCTAGATGCAAACTCGCTGCACCCTGACTTGGCCTTTAGAAAGAAATGTTTTTCAAACCGGCCGATCTATCATGTTACCAGTATAAACAAGTTCTGATGAAACCCTGTACAAGCAGAAATGTACCTCGGATATTCTTTGATGGTCATTATTGCAGTTATACTCTGCAAGTTCCCCGAAGTTATAGGGCAGATACCTGCATGCAAATATCCGATATTATATCTTGGACTTCAGACAGAGATCAGTTTAAGTATGGCCGATCTATTGTGTAATAGACAGAGGTCATGTCAAATGGAAATCTTTTCTTATCTACGTCTTTGTTGCAAAATTATTGATGACGATTATCTCATTTATGCTCTGCCAATTCTTTGAACTTAAAGGACCAGAACCTGGATCCAAATTTGATAAATCTCTGTCTGGTCATTCAACAAAAACCGGTTTAACACTGGCCGATCTATGATGTCATGATTACAGGCAAAGCTTGTATGCGAATTTGCTTAACCATGGCTTGGCCTTTAAACAAAAATAAGTTATGGATGTTATGGATTCCCGTTTAATAAGAAATATATAGATGTTTTTTATGGCCCCACCACATTTATAATGTTCCGATTCCCCAAGTTTCTAGGACTAAAGCTTAGATGCAAACTTGCTACACCCTGGCTTGGCCTTTGGAAAGAAATATTTTTCGTACCAGCCGATCTATCATGTTATCAGTATAGTCAAGGTCTTGGTTTTGAAAATGCGGAATGAAACCCCATATAACAAAAAATCTACCTAAGTTTTTGGCAACAGCGGCTATCTTTTTTATCCTCTACTAATACCCCGAACTTATAGGACCAAAGCTTAAATGCAAATGGGCTAAATCACCTCTTGCCCTTTCGGCATAAATAAGTTTCAGAACGGCCGATCTATGATATAATGCTTTGTAGGCAATGTGTAATAATTTCCCTTTTAAAAAGTAATATGTCAAGTTTTTTACGGTGTCCCCCTCATTTTGTAATGTCACAATTCACCAGATCTAGGACTAAAGCTTAGATGCAAATTTATTACACCCTGGCTTGGACTTTGGAAAGAAAAAAGTTTCAGACCATCTGTTTATCTCATTTATGCACTACCAACTTTTTGAACTTATAGGAGCAAAACCTTGATGCTAATTTGATAAATCCCCGCATGGCCATTCGGCAAAAATAGGTTTTACACTGACCGATCTATAATGTCATGCTTACAGGCAAAGCTTGTATGCAAATTGGCTTAACCATGGCTTGTCCTTTAAACAGAAATAAGTTATGGATGTTATGGATTCCCATTTCACAAGGAATGTATAGAGGTTTTTTATGGCGCCCACCTCATTTATAATGTTCCGATTCCCAAAAGTTCTAGAACAAAAGGCTAGCTGCAAACTCGCTGCACCCTGGCTTGGCCTTTAGAAAGAAATATTTTTCGAACCGGCCGATCTATCATGTTATCAGTATATACAAGGTCTGATGAAACCCTGTTCAAGCCGAAATGTATCTCGGATATTCGTTGATGGTCATCAGTGCAGTTAAACTCTGCAAGTTCCCCGAAGTTATAGGGCAGATACCTACATGCAAATGTTCGATATTATGTCTTGGACTTCAGACAGAGATAAGTTTAAGTATGGCTGATCTATTGTGTAATAGACAGAGGTCATGTCAAATGGAAATCTTTTCTTATCTACGTCTTTGTTGCAAAATTGTTGATGACGATTATCTCATTTATGCTCTGCCAATTCTTTGAACTTATAGGCCCAGAACCTGGATCCAAATTTGATAAATCTCTGCCTGGGAATTCGGCAAAACCCGGTTTAACACTGGCCGATATATGATGTCATGATTACAGGCAAAGCTTCTATGCGTATTTGCTTCACCATGGCTTGGCCTTTAAACAAAAATAAGTTATTGATGGTATGGACTCCCGTTTAATAAGAGAAGTATAGATGTTTTTTATGGCCCCACCACATTTGTAATGTTCTGATTCCCAAAATTTCTAGGACCAAAGCTTAGATGCAAACTTGTTACACCCTGCCTTGGCCTTTGGAAAGAAATATTTTTCGTACCGGCCGATCTCTCATGTTATCAATATAGTCAAGGTCTAATGAAACCATGCAGAAAAAGAATGTACCTAGGTTTTGGAGAATGCGGATTGAAACCCGTATAGCAAAAAATCTACCTAAGTTTTTGGCGACACCGGCTAACTTTTTATCCTCTACCAATACCCCGAACTTATAGGGCCAAAGCTTAAATGCAAATAGGCTAATGCACCTCTTGCTCTTTCTTCAGAAATAAGTTTCAGAACGGCCGATCTATGATATAATGCTTTGTAGGCAATGTGTAATAATTTCCCTTTTAAAAAGTAATGTATCAAGTTTTTTATGGTGTCCCCCTTCATTTGTAATGTCACAATTCACCAGATCTAGGACTAAAGCTTAAATGCAAATTTATTACGGCCTGGCTTGGACTTTGGAAAGAAAAAAAGTTTCAGACCATCTGTTTATCTCATTTATGCACTACCAACTCTTTGAACTTATCGGAGCAAAACCTTGATGGAAATTTGATTTATTCCCGCCTGGCCATTCGGCAAAAATAGGTATCACACTGGCCGATCTATAATGTCATGCTTACAGGCAAAGTTTATATGCAAATTGGCTTAACCATGGCTTGTCATTTAAACAGAAATAAGTTATGGATGTTATGGATTCCCATTTCACAAGGAATGTTTAGAAGTTTTTTATGGCGCCAACCTCATTTCCGATTCCCAAAAGTTCTAGAACAAAAGCCTAGATGCAAACTCACTGCACCCTGGCTTGGCCTTTAGAAAGAATTGTTCTTCAATCCGGCCGATCTATCTTGTTATCAGTATAAACAAGGTCTGATGAAACCCTGTTCAAGCAAAAATGTACCTCGGATATTCTTTGATGGTCATTATTGCAGTTATACTCTGCAAGTTCCACGAAGTTATAGGGCAGACATCTGCATGCAAATGTCCGACATTATCTCTTGGACTTCAGACAGAGATAAGTTTAAGCATGGCCGATCTATTGTGTAATAGACAGAGGTCATGTCAAATGGAAATCTTTTCTTATCTACGTCTTTGTTGCAAAATTGTTGAT
>MJUU01071926.1:21108-32130 GCA_002080025.1 Modiolus philippinarum
TTTTTCGAACCGGCCGATCTATCATGTTATCAGTATATACAAGGTCTGATGAAACCCTGTTCAAGCCGAAATGTATCTCGGATATTCGTTGATGGTCATCAGTGCAGTTAAACTCTGCAAGTTCCCCGAAGTTATAGGGCAGACACCTGCATGCAAATGTCCGACATTATCTCTTGGACTACAGACAGAGATAAGTTTAAGCATGGCCGATCTATTGTGTAATAGACAAAGGGCATGTCAAATGGAAATCTTTTCTTACATGGAAATGTATCTAGGTCTTTGTTGCAAAATTGTTGATGACGATTATGTCATTTATGCTCTGCAAATTCTTTGAACTTATAGGACCAGAACCTGGATCTAAATTTACTAAATCTCCGCCTGGGCATTCGGCAAAAACAGGTTTAGCACTGGCTGATCTATGATGTCAAGATTACAGGCAAAGCCTGTATCCGAATTTGCTTAACCATGGCTTGGCCTTTAAACAAAAATAAGTTATTGATGTTATGGATTCCCGTTTAATAAGAAATGTATAGATGTTTTTTAATGGCCCCACCACATTTGTAATGTTCTGATTCCCAAAATTTCTAGGACCAAAGCTTAGATGCAAACTTGCTACACCCTGGCTTGGCCTTTCGAAAGAATTTTTTCGTACCGGCCGATCTATCATGTTATCAATATAGTCAAGGTCTAATGAAACCATGCAGAAAAAGAATGTACCTAGGTTTTGGAGAATGCGGAATGAAACCCGTATATCAAAAAATCTACCTAAGTTTTTGGCGACAGCGGCTAACTTTTTTATCCTCTACCAATACCCCGAACTTATAGGGCCAAAGCTTAAATCCAAATAGGCTAAATCACCTCTTGCCCTTTCGGCAGAAATAAGTTTCAGAAGGGGCGATCTATGATATAATGCTTTGTAGGCAATGTGTAATAATTTCTCTATTAAAAAAGTAATACATCAAGTTTTTTATGGTGTCCCCCTCATTTTGTAATGTCACAATTCACCAGATCTAGGACTAAAGCTTAGTCGCAGATTTATTACAGCCTGGCTTGGACTTTGGAAAGAAAAAAGTTTCAGACCATCTGTTTATCTCATTTATACACTACCAACTCTTTGAACTTATAGGAGCAAAACCTTGATGCAAATTTGATAAATCCCCGCCTAGCCATTTTGGAAAAATTGGTTTCACACTGGCCGATCTATAATGTCATGCTTACAGGCAAAGCTTGTATGCAAATTGGCTTAACCATGGCTTGTACTTTAAACAGAAATAAGTTATGGATGTTATGGATTCCCATTTCACAAGGAATGTATAGAGGTTTTTTATGGCACTCACCTCATTTCCGATTCCCAAAAGTTCTAGAACAAAAGCCTAGATACAAACTCGCTGCACCCTGGCTTGGCCTTTAGAAAGAATTGTTTTTCGAACCGGCCGATCTATCATGTTATCAGTATAAACAAGGTCTGATGAAACCCTGTTCAAGAAGAAATGTATCTCGGATATTCGTTGATGGTCATCATTGCAGTTATACTCTGCAAGTTCCCCGAAGTTATAGGGCAGACATCTGCATGCAAATGTCCGACATTATCTCTTGGACTTCAGACAGAGATAAGTTTAAGCATGGCCGATCTATTGTGTAATAGACAAAGGGCATGTCAAATGGAAATCTTTTCTTACATGGAAATGATCTAAGTCTTTGTTGCAAAATTGTTGATGACGATTATCTCATTTATGCTCTGCCAATTCTTTGAACTTATAGGACCAAAACCTGGATCCAAATTTGATAAATCTCAGCCTGGGCATTCGGCAAAAACAGGTTTAACACTGGCCGATCTATGATGTCATGATTAAAGGCAAAGCCTGTATGCGAATTTGCTTAACCATGGCTTGGCCTTTAAACAAAAAATAAGTTATTGATGTTATTGATTCCCTTTAATAAGAAATGTATAGATGTTTTTTTATGGCCCCACCTCAATTATAATGTTCTGATTCCCAAAATTTCTAGGACCAAAGCTTAGATGCAAACTTGCTAAACCCTGGCTTGGCCTTTGGAAAGAAATATTTTTCGTACCGGCCGATCTATCATGTTATCAATATAGTCAGGGTCTAATGAAACCATGCAGAAAAAGAATGTACCTAGGTTTTGGAGAATGCGGAATGAAACCCGTATATCAAAAAATCTACCTAAGATTTTGTCGATAGCGGCTAACTTTTTTATCCTCTACCAATACCCCGAACTTATAGGCCAAAGCTTAAATCCAAATAGGCTAAATCACCTCTTGCCCTTCCGGCAGAAATAAGTTTCAGAACGGCCGATCTATGATATAATGCTTTGTTATGGATTCCCATTTCACAAGGAATGTATAGAGGTTTTTTATGGCGCCCACCTCATTTATAATGTTCCGATTCCCAAAACTTCTAGAACAAAAGCCTAGATGCAAACTCGCTGCACCCTGGCTTGGCCTTTAGAAAGAAATATTTTTCAAAGCGGCCGATCTATCATGTTATCAGTATAAACAAGGTCTGATGAAACCGTGTTCAAGCAGAAATGTATCTCGGATATTCGTTGATGGTCATCAGTACAGTTATACTCTGCAAGTTCCCCGAAGTTATAGGGCAGACACCTGCATGCAAATGTTCGATATTATGTCTTGGACTTCAGACAGAGATAAGTTTAAGTATGGCCGATCTATTGTGTAATAGACAGAGGGCATGTGAAATGGAAATCTTTTCTTACATGGAAATGTATCTAGGTCTTTGTTGCAAAATTGCTGATGACGATTATCTCATTGATGCTCAGCCAATTCTTTGAACTTATAGGACCGCAACCTGGATCCAAATTTGATTAATCTCCGCTTGGGCATTCGGCAAAACCCAGTTTAACACTGGCCGATCTATGATGTCATGATTACAGGCAAAGCTTCTATGCGTATTTGCTTCACCATGGCTTGGCCTTTAAACAAAAATAAGTTATGGATGTTATGGATTCCCGTTTAATAAGTAATGTATTGAGGTTTTTTTATGGCCCCCACCACATTTATAATGTTCCGATTCCCAAAATTTCTAGGACCAAAGCTTAGATGCAAACTTGCTACACCCTGGTTTGGCCTTTGGAAAGAAATATTTTTCGTACCGACCGATCTATCATGTCATCAATATAGTCAAGGTCTAATGAAACCCTGCAGAAAAAGAATGTACCTAGGTTTTGGAGAATGCGGAATGAAACCCCGTATAGCAAAAAATCTACCTAAGTTTTTGGCGACAGCGGCAAACTTTTTTATCCTCTACCAAAACCCCGAACTTATAGTGCCAAAGCTTAAATGCAAATAGTCTAAATCACCTCTTGCCTTTTCGGCAGAAATAAGTTTCAGAACGGCCGATCTATGATATAATGCTTTGTAGGCAATGTGTAATAATTTCCCTTTTAAAAAGTAATATATCAAGTTTTTTATGGTCTCCCCCTCATTTTGTAATGTCACAATTCACCAGATCTAGGACTAAAGCTTAGATGCAAATTTATTACACCCTGGCTTGGACTTTGGAAAGAAAAAAAGTTTCAGACCATCTGTTTATCTCATTTATGCACTACCAACTTTTTGAACTTATAGGAGCTAAACCTTGATGCCAATTTGATAAATCCCCGCATGGCCATTCGGCAAAAATAGGTTTTACACTGGCCGATCTATAATGTCATGCTTAAAGGCAAAGCGTGTATCCAAATTGGCTTAACCATGGCTTCTCCTTTACACAGAAATAAGTTATGGATGTTATGGATTCGTATTTCACAAGGAATGTATAGAGGTTTTTTATGGCGCCCACCTCATTTATAATGTTCCGATTCCAAAAAGTTCTGGAACAAAAGGCTAGCTGCAAACTCGCTGCACCCTGGCTTGGCCTTTAGAAAGAAAAGTTTTTCGAACCGGCCGATCTATCATGTTATCAGTATATACAAGGTCTGATGAAACCCTGTTCAAGCAGAAATGTATCTCGGATATTCGTTGAGGGTCATCAGTGCAGTTAAACTCTGCAAGTTCCCCGAAGTTATAGGGCAGACACCTGCATGCAAATGTTCGATATTATGTCTTGGACTTCAGACAGAGATAAGTTTTAGTATGGCCGATCTATTGTGTAATAGACAGAGGGCATGTCAACTGGAAATCTTTTCTTACATGGAAATGTATCTAGGTTTTTGTTGCAAAATTCAGGCAAAGCTTGTATGCAAATTGGCTTAACCATGGCTTGTACTTTAAACAGAAATAAGTTATGGATGTTATGGATTCCCATTTCACAAGGAATGTATAGAGGTTTTTTATGGAGCCCACCTCATTTCCGATTCCCAAAAGTTCTAGAACAAAAGAATAGATGCAAACTCGCTGCACCCTGGCTTGGCCTTTAGAAAGAAATATTTTTCGAACCGGCCAATCTATCATGTTACCAGTAAAAACAAGGTCTGATGAAACCCTGATCAAGCAGAAATGTACCTCGGATATTCGTTGATGGTCATCAGTACAGTTATACTCTGCAAGTTCCCCGAAGTTATAGGGCAGATACCTGCATGCAAATGTCCGATATTATGTCTTGGACTTTAGACAGAGATAAGTTTAAGTATGGCCGATCTATTGTGTAATAGACAGAGGCCATGTGAAATGGAAATCTTTTCTTATCTAGGTCTTTGTTGCAAAATTGTTGATAACGATTATCTCATTTATGCTCTGCCAATTCTTTGAACTTATAGGACCAGAACCTGGATCCTAATTTGATAAATCTCCGCCTGTGCATTCGGCAAAAACAGGTTAAACACTGGCCGATCTATGATGTCATGATTACAGGGAAAGCTTGTTTGCGAATTTGCTTAACCATGGCTTGGCCTTTAAACAAAAATAACTTAATTGATGTTATGGATTCCCGTTTAATAAGAAATGTATAGAGGTTTTTTATGGCCCCCACCACATTTATAATGTTCCGATTCCCAAAATTTCTAGGACCAAAGCTTAGATGCAAACTTGCTACACCCTAGCTTTGCCTTTGGAAATTAATATTTTTCGTACCGGCCGAAGTATAGTCCAGGTCTAATGAAACCCTGCAGAAAAAGAATGTACTTAGGTTTTGGAGAATGCGGAATGAAACCCCGTATAACAAAAAATCTACCTAAGTTTTTGGCGACAGCGGCTAACTTCTTTATCCTCTACCAATACCCCGAACTTTTAGGGCCAAAGCTTAAATGCAAATAGGCTAAATCACCTCTTGTCCTTTTCGGCAGAAATAAGTTTCAGAACGGCCGATCTATGATATAATTCTTTGTAGGCAATGTGCAATAATTTCCCTTTTAAAAAGTAATATTTCAAGTTTTTTATGGTCTCCCCCTCATTTTGTAATGTCACAATTCACCAGATCTAGGACTAAAGCTTAGATGCAAATTTATTACACCCTGGCTTGGACTTTGGAAAGAAATAAAGTTTCATACCATCTGTTTATCTCATTTATGCACTACCAACTCTTTGAACTTATAGAAGCTAAACCTTGATGCAAATTTGATAAACCCCCGCCTTGCCATTCGGCAAAAATAGGTTTCACACTGGCCGATCTATAATGTCATGCTTACAGGCAAAGCTTGTATTCAAATTGGCTTAACCATGGCTTGTCCTTTAAACAGAAATAAGTTATGGATGTTATGGATTCCCATTTCTCAAGAAATGTATAGAGGTTTTTTATGGCCCCCACCACATTTATAATGTTCCAATTCCCCAAATTTCTATTTTAAAGCTTAGATGCAAACTTGCTACACCCTGGCTTTGACCTTTTATAAAGAAATATTTTTCGTACAGGCCGACATCTCATGTTATTAGTATAGACAAGGTCTAATGAAACCCTGCAGAAAAAGAATGTACCTAGGTTTTGGAGAATGCGGAATGAAACCCCGTATAACAAAAATCTACCTAAGTTTTTGGCGATAGCGGCAAACTTTTTTATCCTCTACCAATACCCCGAACTTATAGGGCCAAAACTTAAATGCAAATAGGTTAAATCATCTCTTGCCCTTTCGGCAGAAATAAATTTCAGGACGGCCGATCTATGATATAATGCTTTGTAGGCAATGTGTAATAATTTCCCTTTTAAAAAGTAATATATCAAGTTTTTTATGGTGTACCCCTCATTTTGTAATGTCACAGTTCACAAGATCTAGGACTTAAGCTTAGATGCAAATTTATTACAATCTGGCTTGGACTTTGGAAAGAAAAAAGTTTCAGACCATCTGTTTATCTCATTTATGTACTACCAACTCTTTGAACTTATCGGAGCAAAACCTTGATGCAAATTTGATTTATTCCCGCCTGGCCATTCGGCAAAAATAGGTTTCACACTGGCCGATCTATAATGTCATGCTTACAGGCAAAGCTTATAAGCAAATTGGCTTAACCATGGCTTGTCCTTTAAACAGAGATAACTTATGGATGTTATGGATTCCCATTTCACAAGGAATGTATAGAGGTTTTTTATGGCGCCCACCTCATTTATAATGTTCCGATTCCCAAAACTTCTAGAACAAAAGCCTAGATGCAAACTCGCTGCACCCTGGCTTGGCCTTTAGAAAGAAATATTTTTCGAACCGGCCGATCTATCATGTTATCAGTATAAACAAGGTCTGATGAAACCCTGTTTAAGCAGAAATGTACCTCGGATATTCGTTGATGGTCATCATTGCAGTTATACTCTGCAAGTTTCCCGAAGTTATAGGGCAGACACCTGCATGCAAATGTTCGATATTATGTCTTGGACTTCAGACAGAGATAAGTTTAAGTATGGCCGATCTATTGTGTAATAGACAGAGGGCATGTCAAATGGAAATCTTTTCTTACATGGAAATGTATCTAGGTCTTTGTTGCAAAATTGCTGATGAGGATTACCTCATTTATGCTCAGCCAATTCGTTGAACTTATAGGACCGGAACCTGGATCCAAATTTGATAAATCTCCACCTGGGCATTCGGCAAAAACAGGTTTAACACTGGCCGATCTATGATGTCATGATTACAGGCAAAGCTTGTATGAGTATTTGCTTCACCATGGCTTGGCCTTTAAACAAAAATAAGTTATGGATGTTATGCATTCCCGTTTAATAAGTAATGTATAGAGGTTTTTTATCCCCCCCCACCACATTTATAATGTTCCGATTCCCAAAATTTCTAGGACCAAAGCTTAGATGCAAACTTGCTACACCCTGGTTTGGCCTTTGGAAAGAAATATTTCTCGTACCGACCGATCTATTATGTCATCAATATAGTCAACGTCTAATGAAACCCTGCAGAAAAGGAATGTACCTAGGTTTTGGAGAATGCGGAATGAAACCCCGTATAGCAAAAAATCTACCTAAGTTTTTGGCGACAGCGGCAAACTTTTTTATCCTCTACCAATACCCCGAACTTTAAATGCAAATAGGCTAAATTACCTCTTGCCTTTTCGGCAGAAATAAGTTTCAGAACGGCCGATTTATGATATAATGCTTTTTAGGCATTGTGTAATAATTTCCCTTTTAAAAAGTAATATATCAAGTTTTTTATGGTGTCCCCCTCATTTTGTAATGTCACAATTCACCAGATCTAGGACTAAAGCTTAGATGCAAATTGATTACACCCTGGCTTGGACTTTGGAAAGAAAAAAAGTTCCAGGCCATCTGTTTATCTCATTTATGCACTACCAACTTTTTGAACTTATAGGGGCAAAACCTTGATGCCAATTTGATAAATCCCCGCATGGCCATTCGGCAAAAATAGGTTTTACACTGGCGATTTATAATGTCATGCTTACAGGCAAAGCTTGTATGCAAATTGGCTTAACCATGGCTTGTCCTTTAAACAGAAATAAGTTATGGATGTTATGGATTCCCATTTCACAAGGAATGTATGGAGGTTTTTCATGGCGCCCACCTCATTTATAATGTTCCGATTCCCAAAAGTTCTAGAACAAAAGGCTAGCTGCAAACTCGCTGCACCCTGGCTTGGCCTTTAGAAAGAAAAGTTTTTCGAACCGGCCGATCTATCATGTTATCAGTATATACAAGGTCTGATGAAACCCTGTTCAAGCAGAAATGTATCTCGGATATTCGTTGATGGTCATCAGTGCAGTTAAACTCTGCAAGTTCCCCGAAGTTATAGGGCAGACACCTGCATGCAAATGTTCGATATTATGTCTTGGACTTCAGACAGAGATAAGTTTAAGTATGGCCGATCTATTGTATAATAGACAGAGGGCATGTCAAATGGAAATCTTTTCTTACATGGAAATGTATTTAGGTCTTTGTTGCAAAATTGTTGATGACGATTATCTCATTTATCCTCTGCAAATTCTTTGAACTTATAGGACCAGAACCGGGATCTAAATTTGCTAAATCTCCGCCTGGGCATTCGGCAAAAACAGGTTTAGCACTGGCTGATCTATGATGTCATGAATACAGGCAAAGCCTTTATGCTAATTTGCTTAACCATGGCTTGGCCTTTAAACAAAAATAAGTTATTGATGTTATGGACTCCCGTTTAATAAGAAATGTATAGATGTTTTTTTATGGCCCCACCACATTTGTAATGTTCTGATTCCCAAAATTTCTAGGACCAAAGCTTAGATGCAAACTTGCTACACCCTGGCTTGGCCTTTGGAAAGAAATATTCTTCGTACCGGCCGATCTATCATGTTATCAATGTAGTCAAGGTATAATGAAACCATGCAGAAAAAGAATGTACCTAGGTTTTGGAGAATGCGGAATGAAACCCGTATATCAAAAAATCTACCTAAGGTTTTTGGCGACAGCGGCTAACTTTTTTATCCTCTACCAATACCCCGAACTTATAGGGCCAAAGCTTAAATCCAAATAGGCTAAATCACCTCTTGAGCTTTCGGCAGAAATAATCAGAACGGCCGATCTATGATATAATGCTTTGTAGGCAATGTGTAATAATTTCCCTTTTAAAAAGTAATATATCAAGTTTTTTATGGTGTCCCCCTCATTTTGTAATGTCACAATTCACCAGATCTAGGACTAAAGCTTAGATGCAAATTTATTACAGCCTGGCTTGGACTTTGTAAAGAAAAAAGTTTCAGACCGCGTCTGTTTATCTCATTTATACACTACCAACTCTTTGAACTTATAGGAGCAAAACCTTGATGCAAATTTGATAAATCCCCGCCTGGCCATTTTGGAAAAATAGGTTTCACACTGGCCGATCTATAATATCATGCGTACAGGCAAAGCTTGTATGCAAATTGGCTTAACCATGGCTTGTACTTTAAACAGAAATAAGTTATGGATGTTATGGATTCCCATTTCACAAGGAATGTATAGAGGTTTTTTATGGCGCCCACCTCATTTCCGATTCCCAAAAGTTCTAGAACAAAAGAATAGATGCAAACTCGCTGCACCCTGGCTTGGCCTTTAGAAAGAAATATTTTTCGAACCGGCCAATCTATCATGTTACCAGTATAAACAAGGTCTGATGAAACCCTGTTCAAGCAGAAATGTACCTCGGATATTCTTTGATGGTCATTATTGTAGTTATACTCTGCAAGTTCCCCGAAGTTATAGGGCAGATACCTGCATGCAAATGTCCGATATTATGTCTTGGACTTTAGACAGAGATAAGTTTAAGTATGGCCGATCTATTGTGTAATAATAAGAGGCCATGTGAAATGGAAATCTTTTCTTATCTAGGTCTTTGTTGCAAAATTGTTGATAACGATTATCTCATTTATGCTCTGCCAATTCTTTGAACTTATAGGACAAGAACCTGGATCCTAATTTGATAAATCTCCGCCTGTGCATTCGGCAAAAACAGGTTAAACACTGGCCGATCTATGATGTCATGATTACAGGCAAAGCTTGTTTGCGAATTTGCTTAACCATGGCTTGGCCTTTAAACAAAATTAACTTAATTGTTGTTATGGATTCCCGTTTAATAAGAAATGTATAGAGGTTTTTTATGGCCCCCACCACATTTATAATGTTCCGATTCCCAAAATTTCTAGGACCAAAGCTTAGATGCAAACTTGCTACACCCTAGCTTTGCCTTTGGAAATAAATATTTTTCGTACCGGCCGAAGTATAGTCCAGGTCTAATGAAACCCCGCAGAAAAAGAATGTACTTAGGTTTTGGAGAATGCGGAATGAAACCCCGTATAACAAAAAATCTACCTAAGTTTTTGGCGACATCGGCTAACTTCTTTATCCTCTACCAATACCCCGAACTTATAGGGCCAAAGCTTAAATGCAAATAGGCTAAATCACCTCTTGTCCTTTCGGCAGAAATAAGTTTCAGAACGGCCGATCTATGATATAATGCTTTGTAGGCAATGTGCAATAATTTCCCTTTTAAAAAGTAATATTTCAAGTTTTTTATAGTGTCCCCCTCATTTTGTAATGTCACAATTCACCAGATCTAGGACTAAAGCTTAGATGCAAATTTATTACACCCTGGCTTTGACTTTGGAAAGAAATAAAGTTTCATACCATCTGTTTATCTCATTTATGCACTACCAACTCTTTGAACTTATAGAAGCAAAACCTTGATGCAAATTTGATAAACCCCCGCCTTGCCATTCGGCAAAAATAGGATTCACACTGGCCGATCTATAATGTCATGCTTACAGGCAAAGCTTGTATGCAAATTGGCTTAACCATGGCTTGTCCTTTAAACAGAAATAAGTTATGGATGTTATTGATTCCCATTTCTCAAGAAATGTATAGAGGTTTTTTATGGCCCCCACCACATTTATAATGTTCCGATTCCCCAAATTTCTATTTTAAAGCTTAGATGCAAACTTGCTACACCCTGGCTTGACCTTTTATCAAGAAATATTTTTCGTACAGGCCGACCTCTCATGTTATTAGTATAGACAAGGTCTAATGAAACCCTGCAGAAAAAGAATATACCTAGGTTTTGGAGAATGCGGAATGAAACGCCGTATAACAAAAATCTACCTAAGTTTTTGGCGATAGCGGCAAACTTTTTTATCCTCTACCAATACCCCGAACT
>MJUU01071931.1:2720-14292 GCA_002080025.1 Modiolus philippinarum
GGGGGGTCAGATATTTTCATAAAAGGGATATATTTTCAAAGAGTGTTATATCAGAAGTATAAAAAATACTTAATTAATGGTTTAGCATCGTGCTATTTATAGTAACAGGAGCTAATGCAATACACACCAAAACTGGCATAAAATTGGCTAAAAAATGACTATTTTCGGGATACACAAAAAATTCAAAGACAACTTCCTGATGACAATTAGGATATTATTCTAAGAAGATAAGATCATAATGACACCAAATAACTTAATTTATTTTGGACGAATTTCATCTGTGGGTTGTATGTGATAAATGTGGGTATTTTTAACCATATAAGGTCATATAACGAGAAATTGCCATTTTCCGGCAAGTTTGGTTGTCAATATCTCTAAGGTAGGATGATTTATGGTTTGATACCTAAGTGACAAAAACCAATGGTCTGTGCTGCTTGTTAAATAAATGTGACGCTCGGCTATCAAAGGGAACTATATTTTAAATATACTCAAATACAGCTCGAGTCTACATGAGTGTGAACAAATTCTGCCATAAAAGATTGTAAAACAAAATCATTAAAATGCTTCATTTTTATAATTTTTGAATTCATATAAACATTATTAACTATTATCAAGCATAGGAACACTTCACTCCACCTTAATCTTCTGAAAAACAAATATATCCTTCAACCGGATTTATTGATTACGCTATGAATCATGGGTATTCAATTTATAAAAAGAATATTTCTTGTCCTTTCCGTTGTCCATATGCAGCACAATAAATTTGTCTTCTCCATTTAAGATCAGTCAGATAAATTAATTTGTAGTTTTTCGAATATTAACAAATATTTTGTCTCAAAAGTAAACATAGCATCGTCAACCCTTAAATTTGTAAACAACCGGCATGTGCTACTGCGCAGACCCACGAATTTGAAGCTTGCTGATTGGTCACCTATTTCAGAGAGAACCTGAAGGATTTTTTTAACATATGACGAGTTCAAGCCCTCGAGAGGTGATTAGCCGCTAGAGGGCGCATAATTATTCGAGTTAGCCCCCATGTAGATTGTGATGCTTTGAAATGTTTGACAATTTCATTGGTTGTTGAACAGTGAAACGACAAGATACAACGACAGTAAAAACAGAACAACAATTTTTTTTATGTAACAAGCACACGGATATACATCAATCGATTTTGAACAGTGATAGAGAATGCTATCATTCACACAATATCGGGATTTATTGAGAAGATTGTATGATTTGGTACTCTCTCTGGTGTAATGTGCATCAGAAACACTGTCGCTGGTACATCTAGTGCAGTTATTTGGAAAGAATAGATTCCCTGCAGAGCACCATGAAAACAAATTTTAACCAGGCAGAGGAGCAACAACTGTAAGAATATCATACATTGCACAGCAAAGACAGCTAGAGATCAGATGGAGCAGGTAGTTTTCAGTTGTTAATAGTAGTTATTACCATTCATTAATTTCACATTAAAGTGACAGTTACACCTTTTCAAATGATGTATATATTGAAATGTGTTCTTACCTTTTTTATTGGATATTCACAAAATAATTGAATCTGAGCAATACTATACAAACAGACGTGTTCTTGTGGTAACATTTACATTGAAAGAAAAATTTCCTACATATGGGGACATTTATTTATTGAAACTGTATAAATTACAATTTGCGGAGAGTATAATTTGAAAAGAATTAAAGGCCTTCAAATATGGTGGCACACAAAATTAAAAAAACAATTGTGTTATTATGAAATTGATGAACACAGTGCAAAAACAGCAGTGAAAGAGAAGTAATATGTCTAGCTACGAAAAATGGGATACTGGCTGTGATTATTACACCGTAGAGACACAATAATAGTAATATCTTACTACAAATACAATTTATCCATAGTTTGCAAATGTACGAATACAATTCTAATATGACGGCCTTCAGTCACTTTGTATCCAAACCCGGGGTAAAAATAATACATGTATATACTTCTGGGTAACGCAATCATAAGTGACAGAACTTTCGGATTATGACTTTTCATATTATTTGATTCTTATAAAATAAAATTATGAAATCTGAAAATCATCCTTCATGGGAGAGATCTATAGAACAATTAAAAACGTTACTGTGAAAGTACTTATGTTCGTTGGGTTCCAATTTTCGTGGATTTCGTGGTTCTCTGAAACCACGAAATTAAGTTCCCAACGAATTGTATTTTTCCATAGAGTTTTAATGTATGGCAATTGAAACCACGAATTTAAGTACCCACGAAATAGTGATTTTTAGGAAAACCACGAAAATTGATGTCCACGAATAAAAGTACTTCCACAGTATTTAACTTAAATACTTTAGATTTCTCCCATGTTACATTTACTAAAGAAATTCACAAATATTATACAAACAAAATTATGAATCAGTTAAGTCATATAAGAAGTAGTGAAACAGGAAAACTAAGATTTTATAGCAAAATTGTATCTAATTTCGAGTTGCAAAAATATTTGAGATTTAATATTAATAAGTATTTACGTTCACATATAACATGCACATAGCCTAACCATTGAAACTGGTAGGTATTGTAAACCAGTTATACCAGCCTGTGAAAGATTCTGTAAATTATGTAAAAATAAAGTTGAAGACGAATGTCACTTTTTAGTTGAATGTCCATTATACAATATATTAAGTGACAAATTCTTTACAATATTTGATAAACATTCAGTCAAATCTCCAATGGAGCAAGTCAACCGTCTTTTAAATCCAAACACATCAGAGGAATTGAAAAATACATGTTTATATTTAAAAGAATCTCTTCATCTTAGAGAAACAATGTTTAAAAATAGTTAACTTTTAGATGTTTGTATCTTCATGAGTGAACTTTATAATGGGTCATAAGCTTGAGTTAAGACCTATGATTATGCAAGTATATATATATAGTACAAATAGCTTAATAATGTTTTTAAATATATTTCCCTTTTTTATGTTGATTTTTGTAATTATATGTTGTTATGTTTTGGATTACGCAACTATTGTATCTGTAATGTGTACTTGACTATGCTTTATCCAATAAACTTATTTGTATTTGTATTTGATTCTTATGCTGCTAATGAGAGGTTACTCCTTGAAATATGTGTACAGCATAACGAAATTAACTGTATTTTATGCAACTTGGGTATTTTTGTATTTCGATATAAACAGACAATTTTGCATCAGTTTTTGCAATGTCACAGATCAACTAACGGTGTAAAATGGTGTTTTACTCATGTCTTCCCGGAGGAATTCTTCTAATCGCTACCTTATGAGTTTCCTATTAGAATCTTACATTTTTTTCATGGGCTTTCATTTATGGTGATATTTTACCCCTCATTGGTGATCATTGGTCGCTCGGGATAAAATATTCGCCATAAAGTGCCAGCCCTGTGGTAAAAATAATATAAATATATGACTACTGTAAATTATTTTTATCCCCGCACTTTCGAAGAAAGTTCGGGGATAATGTTATACCCTCCGTCTGTCCGTCCGTCCGTCCGTCCGTCACACTTTTCTTGTGACTCAAACTCCTCCTACATTTTTGAATTTAGGGATTTAATTTTGTTGTAGAATTGTTGCATATAGTCTGCAGATGCGCAATAAGCTTTCGGATTTTAGATATTAGTCTTGGTGCAAACAAGAGGCCCCATGATGTCACTTTTTACACATGTGGCATGTGACACAAACTCCTACATTTATGGATTTAGGGATTTAATTTTGTTATAGAATTGT
Organism: Modiolus philippinarum; assembly: GCA_002080025.1. Lineage (NCBI taxonomy): Eukaryota > Metazoa > Mollusca > Bivalvia > Mytilida > Modiolidae > Modiolus > Modiolus philippinarum. The sequence continues at coordinate 6,464 of MJUU01071931.1, forward strand.
TGCATATAGTCTGTAGATGCGCAATAAGCTTTCGGATTTTTTATATTGGTCTCGGTGCAAACAAGAGGCCCCATGATGTCAATTTTAACAAAGACCCAAAGATGTGGATTAGACACATGTGGCATGTGACGCAAACTCCTCCTACATTTTTGGATTTAGGGATAGAATCTTTATGCAGAATTGTTGCATATAGTCTATAAATTTGCAATAAGCTTTTGGAATTTTGGTTCCGGTTCCAACTTTGGTAAATTTCATGGAAAATGGCAAAGACACATATTTTTTTTTATTTTGGCATATTATCTTATATTTTGACAAGTGTTTGGTAAAAAACAAAATTCTGAGAACTTAGGATTCTGAAAGGCGGTTCCAATTTTGGTAAATTTCCAGAAGGTATCAAAGACCACTTATTTTTTGGAATTCTACCTAGCAACCATACTTAAAATGTTTGTGTAGCGTAGGACGAACATTTTCATAAATTGGATTTCAAAAATATTTGATTCCAATTTTGGTAAATTTCCTGAAAGTCTCAAAGACCACTTATTTTTTGGAATTCTACCTAGCAACCATGCTTAAAATGTTTGTGTAGTTTAGGACAAACATTTTCATAAATTGGACTTCAACAATTTTTGATTCCAATTTTGGTAAATTTCCTGAAAGTCTCAAAGACCACTTGTTGTTTTAAATTCTACCTAGCAACAATACTTAAAATGTTTGTGTTGTTAAGGATTAACATTTTCAGAAATTGGATTTCAAAAATATTTGACTCCAATTTTGGTAAATTTCCTGAAAGTCTCAAAGACCACTTATTTTTTGGAATTCTACTTAGCAACCATATATCCTAGAATTCTTTTAATAACAATAATGCATTTCAATAGGTAGATTTAAAAAATAATGAAAAAATTATGCCCAGGGTGTATAACAACTGTTTTCTGTGTCAAACAGGGAGTGCGGGGATAGGTGTCGTTTCCGACAAAATCTAGTTTAAATTAAAAAAAAATGTATTATACATATAACATTGTTTCTCTAGTAAACTGTTCTTTTTTCATAATGTACATTTGTTTAAATTTAAAGTAAGTATTCATATTACAAAAGTAACATCATTTTATTTTCAAACCAAACTGAAATGTATCAACATGATCAACTACATGTTGCTATACATGTAGTTATGCAATTGCCCTAATCTGTCAAAAACTGGTATCAAACCAACCACAACTTCAAAATAGAACGAGTGATGCTATGTTTGCATGCACACACAAGTCGCCCAAACCAGATTCCATGCTCAACTGCTCTTTGAAAAAAATGTTGTGTTGTATATGTACCACCAATGATTGTAATAAGTTGTTCTGAAATATTTTTTTATTCCTCATGTAAGAATTAGTTTCTTAAACTCATTATGTTTTCGTCTATCAGTGCGATTAGTGCTCTGATTCACTGGTCAAAATTTACAAGGATTATTTTGTTGTAAATTTTTCACCAATGATTAATGTGTTCTGAAATCCTTTTTTATTCATCATGTAAGAATTTGTGTCTTCAACTCCTTATGTTTTCACCGAACAGTGCTAGTAGTGCTTTGATTCAAGATGAAAACTTCATATCCTGTTTCATCATATGATATAATCATTTCATTTTTTAAATATTACATGGTGTTATTTGGTTACATAAAGTTTAATCAGTATCAATTATTTAGCTGTATGACTACCAGTAATTAAACTGTCAAATCTAAAGTTGATAAATGCCACATGCGTAACACTGGTTGTTTTAGGTAAAAATATTTTATAATCTTAACTAGTTAATTAGAACAGATGTTTATATTTCCCCAATTATTTAAATAAATTTATTTACCTGTCATCACCTTCAACACTAATAAAATTCTAATTTCAGTTGACGTTAAGGTTATCAATGTCAAACCACAAATGATACATAATGAAGTAATTTTCATTCATTTAAATAGCAATAAATGATCAAATAATTTTGGACCAATGTTACAAATGAAGATCTTAACAAGACACACATTTTTTCCATTACATTTAATCAGCTATCTACTATGGTTGTTACAAAGTTGTTACAAAAACAAAGTTAGGGTCAAAGTTCAAAGTGACCAATGACCTTTGACTCTGGCATTTTTAAATGTAACACATATCACCTAAGTTGAATGGAAAAGGTTTCAGGTTTCTATCTCTAACCGTTTTCGAGAAACCCAACTTAAAAGATGTGACGAAACTTTTAATGGTCATAACTCCTGAACGGTTGACCATAGAATTTCGATCTAAATGTATGAAATGTCCGTCATGACCTAACTAACATTTTTGTCATTACATTTTATCAGCTATCTTTTACAGTTTCCGAGTTAATCCAATAATAAGATTTGGGGTCAAAGTTCACAGTGACATTTCGAAAATTTCAACACCCAAGTGCACATCTTTGGGTGGTGATCTACCTTCCTGTGAAGTTTGATTGAGATTGGACAAGTGGTCTCTGAGAATGTGGTGGGAAAAGATGATTTTTAGAGGCGGAAAAATAATAATAACGAGTGATGATATGTTTGCATGCAAACACAAGTCACCCAAACCAGATTCCATGCTCAATTGCTAAGTGTTGTGAATTTATCACCAATGATTGTAATAATGTTATCGGAGTGTATTGTGTTTTTATTCCTCATATCAGAATTAGTGTTTAAAATTCGTTATGTTTTCGTCTATCAGTGCTAGTAGTGCTTTGATTCGCAGGTTAAAATATTTTCTTGATTGCGTCAGAAATGAAGTTGCGTCATATTGTTCTCATTATTGATTAATCACTGAAACCAATATTCCAAGCTTAATATGCGTATTTATTGATATTTTAACATGAAATAAAGTTTTGGGTTGTGACCTTGACCTTTGACCTTGACCTCATTTTGAAGGTCCCGTCTTCCTGAACATTTTATATGTTGAATGTCTTTTTGTATCTTCAACGGTATTTGAGCTATAAGCAAAAAGCCTCAAAATCGGACATCAAAATTGGTTTTTGGTCCATAGGCCGAAAACGGTTGGTCCAATAATTTTGGACCCATGTAACAAATGTAGATCTTAACAAGACACACATATTTGCAATTACATGTTTTCAGCTATCTATTACCGTTTAAGAGTTATAACATAAAACAAGGTCTAGGGTCAAAGTTCAAAGTGACCAATGACCTTTGACCTTGGCATTTTTAAATGTAACACATATCCCCTAAGTTGAATGGAAAAGGTTCCAGGTTTCTATCTCTTTCTATCCGTTTTCGAGAAAAACATGTTTAAAGATATGACGAAATTTTCAAGGGGCATAACTCACGAATGGTTGACCATAGAGTTTCGGTCCAAATGTAACGAATGTCCGTCATGACCTAACTAACATTTTGTCATTACATTTAATCATCTATCTTTTATGGTTTCAGAGTTATTCCAATAAGAATGTTTGGGGTCAAAGTTCAAGATGACCAATGACCGTGGTCATTTTGGAAATTTTTAGACCTTCCTGAACATCTTGAGGTTGGTATCTACAATGTTTTCAAGTTTCATTAAGTTTGGTCCATCCATCTCTGAGAAAATGTTTGGACAATGTTTGAAAAACCATTGAGGAATAATAATAATAACGAGTGATGATATGTTTGCATGCAAACACAAGTCGCCCAAACCAGATTCCATACCCAATTGCTTTTTGAAAAAATGCATTTTGTATATTTATCACAAATGATTGTAATAATGTGTTCTGAAATATTTGTTTCTATTCCTTACGTAAGAACTAGTGTCATAAACTCATTATCTTTTCGTCTATCAGTGTTAGTAGTACTTTGATTCACATGTTAACACTTCATAAGTATATGTACTGGATTGCATCAGAAAAGAAGTTGCGTGATAATGGTTTAATTATTGATTCACTGATTAAATCAACATTCAAAGCTTAATATGTATATTTATGACACTTTAACGTGAAATAAAGCTTTAGAGCTGTGACCTTGACCTTTGACCTTGACCTCATTTTGAAGGTGCAGACTTCCTGAACATTTTGTACGTTGAATGTCTTTTAGTATCTTCAATGGTAGTTGAGCTATAAGCAAAAAACGCATAATTCGGACATCAAAATCGGTTTTCGGTCCATAAACCGAAAACGGTTGGTCCGATAACTTTTGACCCTATGTAACAAATGTAGATCTTGACAAGACACACATTTTTGCCATTACATGTTATCGGCTATCTATTACGGTTTATGAGTAATTACAAAAGCAAGGTCTAGGGTCAAAGTTCAAAGTGACCAATGACCTTTGACCTTGGTATTTTTAAATGTAACACATATCAACTAAATTGAATGGAAAATGTTTCAGGTTTCTATCTCTTACCGTTTACGAGAAAAAACATGCTAAAAGAGGTGACGAAGCTTTCAAGGGGCATAACTCTTGAACGGTGCATCATAGAATTCCGGTCCAAATGTAACAAAGATCCGTCATGACCTAATAAACATTTTTGCTTAACAATTAATCAGCTATCATTTACAGTATTCGAGATATTACAATTACAAGGTTTGAGGTCAAAGTTCAAAGTGACCAATGACCGTGGTCATTTGGGAAATTCAAAAACCTTGCACATCTTGGGGTGGTTGTCTTCATTGGTGCCATGTTTCATTAAGTTTGGAATACCCATCTCTGAGATAATGTTTGGACAAAGTTCATAAAATTCATTGAAGAGTAATAATAATGAAAAACTAGATTTGCAATTGCAAGCAATAGCTGATGTCGCCCCTGGCAGCCAATTCGATGATTCCATCTTGTTCACAGCATCAAAATCTACCTAGAAAATCATTGAATTCTGACAAAGTTGAAATTTTGACGTAATTTGGCGGCCATCTTGAAAACGGCGGTCATTTTAAAAATTTTTGTCGGTGCATGCACATATCCTCAAGGTGTACCAAATATGAATGAATTCTGTCCAGGCATCTCTGAGAAAATACGTGGACAAAATCCTTGGAAGAAAGAAAGAAAGAAAGAATAACGAGTGATAATGTGTTTGCAAGCAAGACAGAAGTCGCCAAATCGGAATTTATTCTTTAATGTTCTTTGAAAGAACTATGAGTCTTCGATTCAAGAAATAGGGATTTAAAACTCAAATGATTCTGTCGATCATTGATATTAGTATTTATGATTTACCTGTACACACTTTGTGATTGCATCAGAAAAATCACTCCTATTTATATATTATAAAGTAAGGTCTATGATGTGTAATTATATCGAAATTTCAAATTACATTGAAATACATATCAGTTTCATTGAATTGTGACCACCCATTTTTGAGAATACCATTACCTCAATTGTTCAAAAACGATTTCTAGGTCTTTCCCGGAAGTTGCGTCATAATATTCTCATCATTGTTCAACAATTTAAGCTTAATATGTACATTTATTGATACTTTTATGTGAAATAAAAGATTTGGAAATGACCTTGAACTTTGACCTTGACCTGCTTTTGAAAGTCACATCTTCCTTAACATTTTTTGTATTGAATGTCTCTTTGTATCTTCAATTGTATTTGAGCTATAAGCAAAAAACCTGAAATCAGACATCAAAAGTCGGGTTTTGGTCCATAGGCTCAAAACGGTTGGTCCAATAACTTTGGACCCAATGTAACAAATGTAGATCTAAACAAGATACACATTTTTGCCATTACATGTTATCAGCTATCTATTATAGTTTATGAGTTAATCTAGTGACAAGATCAAGGGTCAAAGTTCAAAATGACCTATGACCTTTGATCTTGGCATTTCTTAATGTAACACATATCACCTAAGATCAATGGAAAAGGTTTCAGGTTTCTATCTGGTACCGTTTTCGAGAAAAACATACTTAAAAGATATCATGAAATTTTCAAGGGGCATAACTCCTGAACGGTTGACCATAGAGTTTCGGTCTAAATGCAACAAATGTCGGTCATGACCTAACTAACATTTTTGTCATTACATTGTATTAGCTAACTGGTACAGTTTCCGAGGTAATCCAATAATAAGATTTGGGGTCAAAGTTCAAAGTGACCAATGATGGTGGTCATTTGGAAAATTTCAACATCCAAGTGCACATCTTTGGGTGGTGATCAATCTACCTGGGAAGTTTGATCATGATTTGGCAAGTGATCTCTGAGAATTTGGTTGGACAAGGTGATTTTTGAGGCGGAAAATAATAATAATAAGACACGGTGCAAACACAAGAAGTCGCCAAACTTTGTTTGGGCGACTTAATAATAATAGCAAACACAAGAAGTCGCCGAACTTTGTTTGGGCGACTTAATAACAAGTTATAACTGTGTTCGCAAGCGAAACACAAAAGTCTCCGAAACGAACTCCCATGTCGGATTCCTCGTCATTATAAAACCCCTTTTCAAAAACATTTGAGCAGGGGTTCCCCCTATAATTTACTTTATACATATAGTTGAAATCAAAACATAACACACAGCAAGACACGTTTTTCTCAAAATTATAGCCCTCTGGCTTGGATTCCATGGCAACCAAATGCCGGATTTTCCATTAAAACCCATTTGATACCCTGTTTCAAAAGAAAATTTGGGCAGGGGTTCCCCTTATTATCTAAGTAATACATATTACTGTAATAAAAATTCAATGAAAAAAAAATTTGAGCAGGGGTTCCCCTTATAATTTACTTTATACATATAGTTGAAATCAAAACATAACACAAAGCAAAACACACGTTTTTCTCAAAATTATAGCTTTCTGGCTTGGTTTCCATGGCAACCAAATGCTAGATTATCCATTAAAACCCATTTGATACCCTGTTTCAAAAAAAAATTGGGCAGGGGTTCCCCTTATCATCTAAGTAATACATATAGCTGTAATAAAATTACAATATCAACAGTAAATACGATTTTCTCAAAATTTCAATTTTTTGGTATGGTTTCCATGGCAACCATGATTTATTTGACATCCCAAATACTGTAGATCTTTGTCTTGCATCACACACAACCTTCCAATGGATTTTGACAGAGCTAGGCTTGATAGTTTTTGAGATACAGTGAAAACATTCAAAAATTCATTTTCCCATAGAGTTACTATAGGACGACCCCACCCCTTTTTGACACCCCCTAAAGTACCCTTAATGGACCCCCTTTGAAAAACTTTTTAATGTTTGCACATCTAGATACAGGGGGCTAATATGCTACCAAGTTTGAAAGCTCTAGGTCTTATGGTCTCTGAGATATTCAATGGACAAGTTCATTGCGACGAGAAGAAAGGGAAAGAAGAATAATAACTAGATTTGCATTTGCGAGCAATAGCTGATGTCGCCCCTGACAGCCAATTCGATGATTCCATCATGTTCGCAGCGTCAAAATCTACCTAGAAATCAATTTTCGTTGAAATCCGACAAAGTTGAAATTTTGACGTATTTTGGCGGCCATCTTGAAAAAAAAATATTAAAACGCACATCTTCATATGGTGATCCAACTTTATGTCAAGTTTCATGAACTTCTGATCATGCATCGCTGAGTAATTGACCGGACAAACTTTGGCTGGAATAATAAAGAATAATAATAATAATAAGAATAATAATAATAATAACAAGTGATAACTGTGTTCGCAAGCGAAACACAAAAGTCTCCCAAACGTACTCCCATATCGCATTTCAAGGCATTACGAGACTCCCTGAAGACAAAAATTTGGGCAGGGGTTCCCCTTATAACGTACATACTACATATTTCTCAAAATTCTTATCTTTTATCAGAAAACTCAATTTTCTACAAAAAAAAATACATTTATGGTTTTGTTTCCATGACAAACAAGTGCTCTTTTGTGCATTACATCCAATTTCAGACC
>MJUU01071932.1:12193-22403 GCA_002080025.1 Modiolus philippinarum
TATGAATAGTCGTGAGGCGTCAAACTTGAATTATTCAAGCCGTCCTGTCTAATTCTCTCCGCAAATACTTGAGTGGTATTTAAAATCTTGTAACGGCTTGGTTACGGTTTGACATTTCCATTGTTTTCAACATTCGTTGAATTTCGCGTTTTGCACCTACATTGTATTACAATGTTTTGTGTATGACTTGCGTAAATAAATATCAGTGTGTACAGATTTGTCCTAAACATAAGCCTTCGTTTGTTGTGCAAACTTTAATTTTGAACACTGATATACCCAACAGACAAAAGTTGTTTTAGGACTAGTGGTGTGAGGTTCCTCCCCGGGGGTTCCTCCCTGTGTTGAAGACCGTACGGTGACCCCTAGGCCTAGAAGCTTTGTTTTGGGTCGTTTTAACCTGGATATGGGATGTTGTCTCCTTGACATTTACCCCATTTCCTTTCTTTTTCATAGTGTACAGAATTCAGTGTTAACTTTACAATCTGATGTAAAGATTATTACAGAGTTTTGAAACAATGAACGAACAAACAGCCAAATGTGGGAAAGCCTAGTAAGATTAACTTAACTGGTTAACTCTTCTTGTCTGTTCAATAAGTGAAACAGTATCAATATGAATTTGGAATGAGTGACGTATTCACTAGAACAAGCCATGAATCTGGTATTAAAAGTGCATACATATACACATGATAACATCAGTCATGTCAGTATATACTACTGACAAAAAAAACTTTTAAAATTTACCTAAATAATTTTACTTACTACATAAGACAAAACTTTCTTGCATGCATCTTAATCATTGTTGTTCTTTGTATGGAGGTTTATACATTTATGTTTTTAAAACATAAATAGTGGAATATTTCTAAGACATCATAAGAATTATCAAGGGAGACTTTGAAGGTTCTAGCACCTGTTTAAGATAATTACTGCCAGATATTGACCAACTCTGCAAGCTGAACATATGTGATTATCATTTTTGAATCTTCTTGTCTGTTTTTTTTGTTTTGTTTTGTTTTTTGCAAAAGTTTCTAGTTAAGTATATCTTAAATGATTTCTAGTGATTATTTACATGAAAATAAAAGAACCCTTACATTACACAATTCTTTGGTAGACTAGTTAGTGATCAATATGCATACTGAAAAGTGTAGTGCTGAACAACATATACATGTAGTTGTGGCTATAGATATCATGTAACAGAAGGTCAGAATGTGAAATAGTTGTTGTTGATTTATCACAAATGCCCTTTTAAGTCTGGAGGTTGAATGAAAGCTGTTATGCAGGTTCAAATGCGCATATTTGAAACATTATTGAAACATCGGACAAGAAATAATAAAGCTCGCTCTTAAATTCAAGAATATTTGAGGCGAAAAATTTTAAATTAAAAAAAAAATTTCGCTCGCTCGCTCCAATTTTTTTGGCCAAAATCTCGAAGAACTACTAATTAATTTGGTGTGGCCTAACTAGAAACTTTTGCAAAAAAAAACAAAACAAAACAAACAGACAAGCAGATTCAAAAATGATAATCACATATGTTCAGCTTGCAGAGTTGGTCAATATCTGGCAGTGATTAGAACCCTCAAAGTCTCCCTTGATAATTCTTATGATGTCTGAGAAATATTCCACTATTTATGTTTTAAAAACATAAATGTATAAACCTCCATACAAATAACAACAATGATTAAGATGCATGCAAGAAAGTTTTGTCTTATATGTAGTAAGTAAAATTATTTAGGTAAATTTAAAAAGCTTTTTTGTCAGTAGTATATACTGACATGACTGATGTCATCATGTGTATGCACTTTTAACATCAGATTCATGACTTGTTCTAGTGAATACGACTCATTCCAAATTCATATTGATACTGTTTCACTTATTGAACAGACAAGAAGAGTTAACCAGTTAAGTTCATCTTACTAGGCTTTCCCACATTTGGCTGTTTGTTTGTTCATTGTTTCAAAACTCTGTAATAATCTTTACATCAGATTGTAAAGTTAACACTGAATTCTGTACACTATGAAAAAGAAACGAAAAGGGGTAAATGTCAAGGAGACAACATCCCATATCCAGGTTAAAACGACCCAGAACAAAGCATCTAGGCCTAGGGGTCACCGTACGGTCTTCAACACAGTGAGGAACCCCCAGGGAGGAACCTCACACCACTAGTCCTAAAACAATTTTTGTCTGTTGTGTATATCAATGTTCAAAATTAAAGTTTGCACAACAAACGAAAGCTTATGTTTAGGACTAATCTGTACACACTGATATTTATTTACGCAAGTCATACACAAAAAATTGTAATACAATGTAGGTGCAAAACGCGAAATTCAACGAATGTTGAAAACAATGGAAATGTCAAACCGTAACAAAGCCGTTACAAGATTTTAAATACCACTCAAGTATTTGCGGTGAGAATTAGACAGGACGGCTTGAATAATTCAAGTTTGACGCCTCAAGACTATTCATATAAGGCAGTTGACGGTTTTACTCCGTTCCCACATCATTTTCTTGCGGCCATGCCATCTGAATCAGAATAAGGCTTAACTACAATGCATTTTCCCTTATATCAAGCGCATAAATGACACAGATTCGATTTTTATAATTTCCGAATCAAATTCGTGAAAACTTTTTGTTGATTTCAACGTGCGGGATTTTTATTTTTATTTTTTTAATTTGATTTTGGAAAATTAGGAGCGGGAAAATATTTTTTATTTTTAAATTTTGATTTTGCTAATTTAGGAGCGGGATTTCCAAAGAACTACTAATTAATTTGGTGTGGCCTTGTAGAAAAGTTTTCTTGCATCAAGATTTAAATATTTTTTAATTTTTAAAAGAAGATAAAGTCTGGATGAAATTTTAACACACAATGTGTCAATTTGATGGGACCAGGTCAAAGAAGGGTCAATTTTGATACCCAAAATTTTTTCACACATAGAAATCTGTACTGTTTCATTATCAATAGTAAGAACACTTTCATTGTAATAAGGCATAACTTTCTGATTTGTTCCAATGACCATGTATTTAGTTTTACTTGTGTTAATGAACATATTATTGTCACTACACCATTCTTCAACACAATGCAGATCCTCTTGTACCAAAGATTGTAAGGTATTAAAGCATTTTCCTGATAGGTGCAGGTGCAAAGTTGAGTCATCAGCATACAATTTAAAATTGCAATTTTTTGTATATAAAGGAAGGTCATTAATATATAAAATAAACAATAGAGGGCCTAGTATGGAGCCTTAAGGGACACCAAATTTGACAGACATTTTGTTAGAACATGAATTGCCTATATGTACTTGTTGAGTTTTGTCCTGGAGATAAGACGTGAAAAATAAAGCAGTCACATCACTGAAACCATATATAATCAATTTTTTACATAATATATCATGATCAACTGTATCAAAAGCCTTTTTAAAATCCATTAGTACAGACAAATTGATATTACCATTATTCATTTCCTGTAACCATTTATTTACAATATTAATAAGTGCAGTCTGACAAGAATGATGCTCATACTGATGTCACATGCAAAATTTCAAGAGGTTTTGATTTGTAGTTGCTGAGAAATGTGTTGCAAAATTTTCACCATTGACAGTATTGGCTGTTAATATTCCAAGTCGCTAAACAGGAAGTAGACATTCGACAAACCTGGAATAGGTAAACTAAACAGGGGACCCCATACTTAAGTCACATGCAAAATTTTAAGTAGCTGTGATTTGTAGTTGCTGAAAAAGTGTTACGAACATTTTTACAGTTGACATTATTTGCTGAGAATATTCCAAGTCAGTAAACAGGAAGTAGATGATCAACAAGCCTAAAATCGGTAAGTGCAATATGGGACCTCATACTGAAGTCACATACAAATTTTCAAGGGGCTGTGATTTGTAGCTGCTGAGAAAAGTGTTAGGAAAAAGTAGGACGCAGAACAACAACGACGAAGAAAGACGACATACGTCATCCCTAAATGTCACCCCACACTACATGTGCATTGATAGCATTTGCATTTGATGTTGGTAAACAGGAAGTAGATGCCTGACAGACCTGGAATCAATAAGAGCAATATGGGACCTCATACTGATGTCACATGGAAAATTTCAAGAGGCTTTGATTTGTATTTGCTGATTGTATTGCAAGGCATTACAAAAGTCCCCTACCGATGGAATAATTCTTTGTCATACATTATATTGTACCAGCAAAAATAGTTAAGGAAAAGTTTTCTGAGCCCAAGGCCCATAACTTCATCAAAAATCAAGGGACCCAACCCATACTAAAACTTGATGTGTAACCCATAGTGGTTGACTAACAATGCAAATATCAGCTGAATATCTGAAGAGAAAAAAGTCCAGAAAACCTATATTTTACCAAAATTATCTTAGTCCAAGGCCCAAAACTCCTTCAAATATCAATGGAATAGAACCAAACTCGAACTTGATCTGTAACTCATAGTGGTAGACTCACATAGTAAATATTAGCTTCATATCTGAACGGTATAGAAACAAGGGTAAAACAATATGCCCCCCGACTTATCGTCGAGGGGGCATAAAAAAGTCCGGTAAAACCTATATTCTACTGAAATTTTCTAAGTCAAAGGCCCATAACTCCAGCCAAAATCAATAGACTCACATAGTAAATATTAGCTTCATATCTGGAACGGTTTAAAAAAAAGGGTAAAACAATATGCCCCCCGACTTATCGTCGAGGGGGCATAAAAAAGTCCGGGAAAACCTATATTCTACTAAAATTTTCTAAGTCAAAGGCCCATAACTCCAGCCAAAATCAATAGACCGAAACCAAACTCAAACTTGATCTGTAACTCATAGTGGTAGACTCACATAGTAAATATTTGCTTCATATCTGGAAAGGTTTAGAAGAAAAGTCCGGAAAACCTATAATTTACCAAAATTTTCTAAGTCAAAAAGCCCATAACTCCAGCCAAAATCAATGGACCGGAACCAAACTTGAACTTGATCTGTAACTCATGTGGTAGACTTACATACCAAATATCAGATAAATATCTCTTATTCAAATCAATTCATAATTTTTTTTTAAACAAGTTGCATTACACAAACAATTTTCAAAGGAATGGCATGTCAGGCATTGCCAATGTATATTTGTATGTTTTATGGTAAACAACTTGCATATCAAATTAGAAGACAGTATGTTATTTCATACACAAGTTATCAGTCAGAAATTCTAAAATTCGCACCAATTCAAAGTTTCAAGGGGCGTAACTCCAGAACCCCTTGAACCTCTGAACCCGAAATCGAACTTGGCCTGAGTTTTGTGGTAAACAAGTTACATACCAAGTTTGAAGACCTTATATTATTTCATTCACACAGTCGGAAATCCAAAAATTTGCAAAATTTCAAATTTCAAGGTGCATAACTCCAGAACCCCTTGGACCACTGCACCTAAAATCGATCTTGGCCTGAGTTTTGTGGTAAACAAGTTACATACCAAGTTTGAAGACCTTATATTATTTTGTTCACAAGTAATCAGTCGGAAACCTTCGGGGGAAGGACAGACAGACGGATACACACCCTAGGGTATCACATAATACCTGGCCACTACGTGTGGTGGGGTATAAAAAGTTTCTAACTCCCCCCCCCCCTCAATTATTTCTGGCAAAGCAATAACTGGCCTGATGCCTACATACCATTCTTCGTCCCTCATCTTGAAATCTAAAGCTGTCTGTCTCTTTACTTTAATCTTCAAACCACTTCTTTTTCACTTGATCATTTTGTCTGCATGTAAGAATAAAACTTTTTATAAAATTTTGGATGTTCTGTTCAATAATAAAACATACCTAAAAATAAAACAGAATAATTAAACTAAACTGAAAATTTTCATTGGTATAATTCTAATTTGATTCTAATATACCATCAAGTGTGCATGCATTTACTCCATATCCTATCCTTGTTTATGCAGTAGCATACCATGACTTATTGATGTTAAAATAAACACAATTGAGAAAGCCACCACCAGATTACCATACCAAAGTCTTGCCTTTTTCAAAGGCTCCACGAGAATAAGGTTCTCGATAAAAGGTGTGAAGCCCTTTCATAGGTCAGGTTTGTAGAGAGGCTGTTTTTAATGACAAGATTTGATACATTGATCATGAAAATCTACTGGGTTTTTCTGTTGTTTGGTATTTCCAATTTCGTAAGCCAGGACCATGTATTAATTTAACTCGTTTTGTAGCAGTTATCTCCCTTCTCAGACAGTGTCACAACAAAGCTAAATCGGAGAGAAATCTACATTTTCTATATTTTTCTGCATGTGCAGAATACCTGACCAATGACACAAAATGAAATTTTGATGGGATAAAAAAGTACTCAGAATCAAAGTCCCAAAGGGACTGGTGGATTAGTGTCTATGATGGCAATGATCAGTATCTAATCTATTGAAATTTTATGTACACTGTCCAATAGTGTCCATGTATGATATGAATAATTGCCTGTCTATGTCGTGCATAATTACTCATTTTTTACTATGGGTCTAATTATAATGATGATATCAAAACCAAGAAAGGTACAAAAACCATGTTTTGCTCATCAAGAAAATTAACATGCCTTTCTGACAGTCAGCAATTATTTACTGGTGGCCATCTTCATTTGATCACACCAGCCAATCAATGGCAATCAAACCATTAGAGACAAATATTCAATGGATTTTGATTTTATACCAGAATCCTATTATGGGTTCCCTGCTGTACACTCAACATAGACTAAACAATGACAGCACCATCTTGATCAAGTACAGTTTGAAATTTAATTCTAAAGAAGAGACCTGAATGAAAGGTCGCAAAAGCTGACAAGACATGAGCAGCAATACCCTGCTCTTTATCACGAAACACACGAAGACATGAAAATGATGATCTGTGCCAAGTTCTTTGTGCAACAATGCATCTCAATTCGCGCTATGATATACATTCTCATGCAATTGAAAAATGACTGTTATGCATTGTAAATACTCAAATGACATTATCTCAATTTTTGTTTGACCAAACTCTGATCAACGGCAATTAACACGCAACAACCCGGACTGGACATTGTTAGACAAAAGGCAATCAACAGATCAACACCATTGCCTGATCCTATTTCGAATTTAGTCAATTCCAACCCCGATTGTTGCAAAATATCGTCTGTTTCGGAATATGCACCTTGACAACTGTTTCCAGGTAATACTTTGTATTTACTTATGTTCGACTTCTTCAGTATTTTGTTTTGAGTCGGCCATTGTAGATGTATACCGAACGCGGACCTCGGAGAAGACACATAATGGCAATCGCAACAAGTATAATGGAACAGCCAATGTGGAACAGCCGTACTTTTCCATTCATTGATAACTAGAAATGTAAACAAACATTACGTCTTCCGTAGATTGTAAATAATGGACTGTTGTTCTCGACGGGTACTGAATTTGATTTTTTATTTCCAATGCGTTGTTCTTTTATGATTTATTTCAAAACAGCCACATCGTTTTATTGACGGTTCAGGGAAGTACGTTTACGCCATTCATACTGTACAAATGTAAATACATGCATCGGTCTTCCATATTCATACATCTACACACAAAATTTTATCAATGGGAAATTCATTCGGTGATTAATTAACGAATTCGGGCACCATTTAAGTGTTGAAAAGTTCGGGCAATCAAATTAATGTTCAATGAAAATAAGACTATTGAGTGTCAGAGTTTTTATGAGATCAGAAAGATGTGTACGAGGTTTCCTGAAAAGGATTCTTTTAGCATGGGTATGATCACTAATGTTTGATTGCGTGAGGTTGGTCACCCAGGGTCGTAACATAGGATAGAATTCTATCCTTTGGATAGACACTAATCCAAAAATCAAACACAAGGTTATTTTGTGAATTTTTATTAATATATCTTTGATTTCACTGACAAGTCGTATTTATTCCGTACTGTTGTAAGGAGATTAGGGGATTAACTTCAAAATCAACGATACCGTCCTACAAGCAGAGGCTCCCAGGAGCCTGTATCGCTCACATGGCCTTCTGTTGCCACAATCAAGCTCACAATGTAAGTTATACAGTTGAACTTCAGTCCCTCAAATTTTGGTAGTTCGAACACCACCAATATCTTGAACTGTATTTTCAGTCTGATCATGTTTTACAATATTTCTTTGTTGGGCTTTTTTGACAAAAAACGTTCTTGCTAAGAACCACTTTCGACATCAGTTTTGAAGTTCAGACATCATTTTGTAAATGGTGGTCAAGACAATTTTCAACACCATATTTTTAAGTTACGACATCAATATCTATTAGGAAACCAAATTTCATTGAAATTGTACAATGTTGTATTTTCCGCTTTTTCTGTGGCCAGAAAGGGGGGTCAACAATTTTCAAATCTGGTTTTGAAGTCCCAACATCAATATCTATTTTATTGAAATTGCACAATGTTGAATTTTCCCACCTTTTACAGTGGCCATTTTGAAAATGGCAGTCAACAAACAATTTTCAACACCGGTTTTGAAGTCGCAACATCAATATCTATTTGGAAACCAAATTTCATTGAAATCACACAAGTTGAATTTTCCAACCTTTTATCATGTTTATGGTGGCAATTTTGAAAATGGCAGACAACAAACAATTTTCAACACCGGTTTTGAAGTCGCAACATCAATCCACTTGGAAACCAAATTTCATTGAAATCGGACAATGTTGAATCTTTTTTGGCAGCTATTCTAAACATAGGTAATCAACGATTACAAAGTTCGCCTCGTTATGGCAAATGGACACAGAAACCCAATTTGGCCAAAGTGCTGATTTACCATCCCTAATGCATATATACAAAGGCTAGATGATCTTACCATGAACAGTAACTGAATTCGAACATAAACTTGAATGTAAGTCAATCATGCAGAAAATGTAGGTCAAAGTGACCTAATTTTGCTTGCATGCTGACCAGATTGTGCACATGCAAGGTTATTTGATCCTATCATGTACAGTTACTGAGATATCAATGTAAACTTGAATGAAAGTCACTCATGCGGAAAATATAGGTCAAAGTGACCTAATTTTGCATGGATGCTGACCTACCGTCAAAGATGAATGCACATGCAAGGATAGATGATCGTACCATGTACAGTGACTGAGATCTGAACTCGGACGTAAACTTGAATGTAAGTCACTCAAGCAGAAAATATAGGTCAAAGTGCCCTAATTTTGCCTGGATTCGGAAGTACCTTCAAAGATGCATGCACATGCAATGGTAGATGATCCTACCCTTTACAGTGACTGAGATCAGCTGAACTCGGACGTAAACTTGAATGTAAGTCACTCAAGCGGAAAATATAGGTCAAAGTGAACTAATTTTGCCTGGATGCTGACCTACCATCAGAGATGCATGCATATGCAAAGTTAGATTATCGTACTATGTATAGTAGCTGAGATATGAACTGAAATGTAAATTTGAATGAAAGCCACCCAAGCGGAAAATATAGGTCAGAGAGACCTAATTTTCTTGGAGGCTGTGAGTTAGCCCAAGATGCACCTGCATGCAAAGTTTGATGAACCTACATTGCATAGTTACTAAGATATATACCCAAATGCGGACGCGGACACAGACGCGGACGCCGGGGGTACTCCAATGGTCCTCCTCAACTTCGTTGAGGCGAACTAAAAATGATTGTAAGCGAACAAATTTTAACATCAGTGTTGAAGTTGCGACATCAATAACTATTTGGAAACCAAGTTTCCAATCCGGTTTAGAAGTGGCAACATCAATATCTATTTGGAAACAAACTTTCATTGAAATCTGACAAATTTTCCTGCCTTTTTTGATGGCCATTCTGAAAATGGCGGTCTATGAACAATTTTTAACGTCACTTTTGAAGTTGCAACATCAATATCTATTTGGAAACCAAATTTCATTGAAATCGGACATTGTTGAATTTTCCACCCTTTTTTTGGCGGCCATTTTGAAAATGGCGGTCAACACACAGCATGGCAAACATTTTATCAATTTACACTTAACCTTCATCTTCTATAGTTTTGGAAATAAAAGACAAAAAATATGAAAATTTTGAAAATTTCGTGAAAAAAGGGCAATAACTCCTACAAGGGTTTTTAGATTTTCTTCTAAATTTCAGGGTGGGTAAATCTTGATATGCTGAACCTTTTTGCAATTTACGCTTGACCTCTATATATCTGTTACACTTTTTAAAATAAAAAATAAATAAAGGGCTACG
>MJUU01071933.1:4046-19106 GCA_002080025.1 Modiolus philippinarum
TGCAAATAGGCAGAGATCCATTATTATGATGAAAAGAAATGACCGTTTTCAGATCTATTTCCATAGTGTTGACATTGAAATTTTAAAAAAATCGTCTGCTATCGGAAGTGTAGTAGGTAAATTTTAAAAGATGCTGGTAATAGACACGAAAATATCCGGATCTTCACAAGACCTATACGATCTATTATTTATATTACTACACACATGCATTGACAATTTCAGTTAAAAATAAGAAAGTATGAAAATAACAAAATTATCATGAACTTACCAAAACAGCAAAATAAAGCTTTCCCGTTAACAAAAAATCCCGAATTCCCGTTGAAATAAATTGCACTTTCCCGGATCCCGCTTCGTTGAAATCCCGAAATCCCGCCGTTTAATTTATTAAATCCCAAATTCCCGCAAAATAAAACGGTTGATCCCGGCGTCCCGAAAAAGGTCCTACCGCCCCTCAAGAGGGGGATATTTCTTAGTTTTAAACGAACTTTCTTTAATTTCGATATAATTTTTGTAAGTTTCAAAAAAAGAAGAATCGGTTTTCGGACCGGCTAAATAAGACATTCGAATTACTACAACTTTCAGACTTTTCTCTCTGTTCCTAGGGATTATCCTAATCCGCTGCAATATTGCAAATCAGGTGTGATGGTAACATTTTTGGGGGGTTAAAATTATATTATTTAACAATAAGGAGGTTTGTTCCTCAATTCGAAAATAAAAAGAATTTCAGGTAAAGGATATTTTGTTAGCAAATTGAAAAAGGAGTAATTTAAGCCCCCCCCCCCCAAAAAAAAATGATAGATTGATGATCTCTTTTTTTTTAGATATAAGTGAGTAAAAGTTTGGCGAGCAACTGAACCCTTCTGAAGTTTTCATAGGTTCAACATTAGTAAGGCTTGACCATGAATGAATGAAACAAAATAAATGGGATTTAATGAAATTTTCACAGAATGCTCATTAAGATGTATAAATTGAAATTGTGAATGACTTTTTGTAGGTGATGAATATGCCCCGGGGACAATGTTACAGTCTTAAAAAATTTAATAGAATTTGACAGAAGTTTTTATGGGAAATGTTATCCCCAGGATAAATATTCCTGGTAAATGTTATGTCTGGAAATATCTTCTTAGGAGATATTTCGTTTGGACACATTTTCCTGGTGAACACATTTTACTATATCATTTACATCGACAAGTTGATTCTATATTTAGATTAGGTAGAATCCATTTACACGGACGTGATAGACGACACCAATTAAAGTACAGTCGGTTTCGTTTTCGAATTCGTTGTTTAATAGATATCTCAAGATAGAGTTTCGCAAAAGGTGTTTTAACGTGGTTCTTTTTGCTAGAACAAATTTGCCCCCAAATTCACATTTTTCCTGTGAAACGGGTCCTTGTTGCCAATTTCAATCTATGGTGTACGGGAGGCAACTCGAGTAAAAAGTTACGTTCCTTCATGCCGTTACAGGCCCCTCGTACTATGAAGTTTTAAAGCCACAATGCGGCGCTTTATGCCTGTATCTTGACCTTAAATAAATAAATTAATACTAACCAAGTGAAAACAAAGTATTCAAAAGATATCAAAACATAAGAAATACATGTGACACTATGATAAACACCTTTTTGATTTTAGAGGGCCAAGTGACCTAACCCTATCCCTAATCTTGGTAAGTCCCAATCTTATGAGCTCTGAATTGGTCAGTAACTAACAAATGCTAAATTTAATGCATTTGTCCGCAGCAAATGTTTCTTACAAGTCCCCATTCCGATTTCCTTTATAACACCCTTCACTTTAGAAACTGACACCCGATTATATGTCACGTGATATATAGGACATCCGTTTTTTTTTTGGTTCCGCGTGAATACGCTCACTACATCGTAATAAACTAACTACATAACATAATGAAGTTACTACTCAACATAATAAGGTAACCACATAACATAATAAAGTGACTACATAACATAATGAAGTTACTACACAACATAATTAGGTAACCACATAACATAACAAGTAACAACATAACATAATTAAGTTAATACATAACATAATATAGATCCTACATAACACAGTAAAGTATCTGCATAACATAATAAATTAACAACATAACAAAATAAAGTTTCAACATAACATAATAAAATTACTACATAACATAATGAATAAACTACAAAACATTATAAGGTAACCACATACCATAATAAAATTAATACATTACAACACAATATAATAAGGTTACCACATAACATAAAAAAGTAGCATATAACACAATGAAATTCCTTCATAACATAATAAAGTAAATATATAACACAATGAAGTACCAGCACAACGTGATAAAGTTTCTACATAACACAATTAATAAATTTGGCTACATAACATAATAAAGTAACTACATAACATTTTGAAGTTACTAAATAGTATAATAAAGTTACTACATAACGCAATAAAGTTACTACATAACATAATCAAGTTACTACATAACGCAATAAAGTTACTACATAACATAATCAAGTTACTACATAACGCAATAAAGTTACTACATAACACAATAAAGTTTCTGCATAACACAATAAACTGACTACATAACATAATAAAGTTACTACATAACATAATAAAGTTACTACATAACAAAATAAAGTTACTACATAACATGATAAAATGACTACACAACATAATAAAATTTGTACCCCGTAAAATGATTATACACTACGTAAGACAGTCATGGCGTTCCATAATTATTCGCATGAATGATGCTTATGAGGTGCCGAACAAAAGTTGTTACTTTGGTGCCGATCCATAATCCAACATGGCCGTCAGCGGGGAACTTATATACATTAGATCCTATGGAAAAGTGTGTTATCAGGAAGTTCTTCTGTAGAACCACTGAATGGATTTGAACCATATTTTGCATGAATGATGCTTTTGAGGTGCTGACCAAGTGTTTTTACTTATGTTATGATCCATCATCAAACATGGCCGCTAGCGAAGAATTGGACCCTTAGGGGAAATACATACAAAGATCTACTAGAAAACCACTGAATGGCTTTAATATTAACATTGCTTAAAGGACAATTTGGTGCTGATCTGTCATCTTACATGGCCGCTAGCAGTGAATTTAATTTAACATTGTACCCTATTGGAAATGCATACAACAAAGATCTTCTTCTTGAGAACTGCTGAATAGAACAAAACTGGTCATAAATGATGCTAATGAGGTGCCGACCGAGTGTTGTTACTTTGGTGCTGATCCAACATGGCCACCATCGATGAATTAGACGCTAAGGGGAAATGCATACAAAGATCTAGAAAACCACTGAATGAATTTGATCTTAACATTTCATAAATGAAACTTGTGAGATTCTGTTTGTTACTTTGGTTCCGACCCATCTTCCAACTTGATCACCAGTGGCAAAACTTAGTTTAACAATGGACCAAATCGGAAATGGATACAAAGATCTTCTCATCTGAAATGACTAAGCCAGTCAGAATCAAATTAAACTTAATTACAATAGTCCTTTGGTGGTCCACTTTAAGGTTTTTTATTTTAAATTTTCGTATGTCATCGAAGATAGCTGCAAGTAGGGAAAATGATTTTATAGTTTAACAAAAGAACCTATTGGAAAGGAAATTCAAAATTCAAAGATCCTCTCCCCTGAAGCTGAAACCAAAATTGGTCACAGCAATCATTAGTTAATCCACTTAAGTTTGTGATTTTTATGTTCCTTCCTCATCCAAGATGGCTGCCAGCGGGGAACATAGTTGAAAGTATGATCTTATGGAAATGCATAAAAAAGATCTCCTCTGAAAATGCCTGAACGATCTCAGTAAAATTTTGATATGACTGTCATTGGACGACCTTTTTCAAAAACATAGATTAACATAAGCCCCCTATTGAAATTGCATTCAAAAATCTACTTTGAAACTGCTTGAATAATTTCATTTAGATTTTATACAAAGTTTCTGGTTTTTATGTTCATACATCATTAAAGATGGGTCCTTCTCGACGAACAGTGTGCTGCATAGGACCCAGGTGTGCGATACGGGCATTTGGGAGCCTCTTTTTTGTAGTTAGAGAATATCTTTGCGAACAACTTAGAATAAAAATGTTAATATATTTTTTCAAATTCTATTTGAATTATTTGTACGAAACCAAGAGTCATACAAATGTGTCACAAAAATAAACTCGTCTTAAATTATCACGATGGGTTGGAAGACATTTTGTCCAGCTTTATTGTTAGTCGAATTTTATTCTATATCTACAATGAATCTGATATCTCCTTATCATACAGAAATTAGCCTGTCTACCGCAACAGAATTACGTAAATATTGGTAATTGTACTAAAAAGGCCTCAAGGTTTTATGACAAAGAATTCCTTACTTGACATTTTCATATTAAATGGAGTTATTACATTATCTGATTTAGTGTTTTTTTTATGAATTTTAACAATGATAAAGGGACCAATGCGTATTTTTGTAATTGCCTAGAAAACACCTTTATTTATTTGTTTCTTGTTTAAATAGTACCTTTTATATGAAATAATGACTTTGATTCTCTATTGTCTTATTTAAAACATTTACATATATATTGTTATTGGTACGGAGTAAAATATTTCACAACTCATAATACCATAGGCTGACATAAATACCCTGGTTGGTTTTACGAGTACATACTCTAAATCAAGTAAAAAAGAGAAAAGAAATTTAATAACACAACTATTAACAAAATCATCGATATATTAATCCTTATAAGTGAATTGAGTCGTATACCATTTATCAGATAATATTCTATCAAAAAATGCTTATACTGAAGTTAAAACCTTACATCAATTAGGAACACAAACTTAGTACACATTCATTCTACATGTTTTGAAAATTTTGGATATTAATTTATCAAAGGCCAATTTATTTACATATAAACCCAGTGCATTGTCTATTAAACTGAAAAAATTATTGTAAAAATTTTTTTAAAAAAACATGGCTAGAAACTAGAACTAAATTAATTAACGAAAATGGTAAAGTTCGTACATTTTAAGAACATACATTAACTTTTGAGTATGAAAAGTACCTAGATTTAAAAGATTTCCATCATAGGAAAGGTTTATCAAAATTTGGCATTAGTAACCGCAAGTTAAAGGTTGAAAGTAGACGTTACACAAATACTCCGTTAGAACAGAGGATATGTGATAAATATTTCTCTGACAATATTGACGATGAAACACATTTCCCCATTGAGTGTTCTTTTTACAATTATAAGAGACAATTTCTATTAAATAATATTAACTCTCAATGTCCAAATTTTAAATATATGTCTAATCAAGATAAACTTATTCGGTTAATGACCATGGAGAATAACACCATTATAGAAAAAATGTGTGACTTTTTATCTAGCTGCCTTCCAGTTTAATAACTATTGATATTTGACGTATTTTTCATTTGGAAATAAAATCGGTTATCTGTTATAGGCGTCTAGAAAATCGAAATGTTTTTTAAAGATCACCACTAAAAATTTCTACGACATTTCTTAAGTTACGAATGCTGCACTAACAAAAAGAGATACACAAATTGCTCTCTCTCTCTCTCTCTCTCTTCTTTCTACTTTTAAAAAATGACCCCAAAACTATTGTTAAGGAGCTTTCCCTTCTAGTGATGTCAATCAGATGTGGTTTCTTACGAATTCGAAAGATTTAAAAAATTGAAAGATCTATCCTTAAAAATCTGTAACGTTATTAATCCAGAAGTAATGTGATCCACTGCGCCACAAATGAAACCCCCGTTTTCAAAGTGTGATGCAATTGTTAAAACAGTTGTCCAGACAAAATTTGAAATCGTCCACACTCATACAAGCCAATAAAACAGCCCCACTCCTGAAAACGGCTTACACATTACCACTCATCAAAATCGAGTAAGTGAGAACCGAACCGTCAGTCTGAAAAGAACAATCCAAGGACAATGGCAACGTCGGAAAAACAAAGAAACGAAGACATAACATGAGCACGGCACAGAAAAGAAAATGAAGACACGCACATATACAAAAAATGAACAACACAGAGTTTCAGAACAAATAAGAAACCGATCCAACCTGAAAACTGTGAAGAAAATTTCTTCTTCCTAGTTAGTTAAACATCAAAGAATCGACAAACAGGAAGTTTAGGGCTTACGCATTACAACTCATTATTATAAAGTTCCAGTCCAAATTTGAAATAATTCCCATTTTTTGAAGCCAAATGAACTGTGACGAAAAATTCTCATCCATAAAGGGTTATCGTAAAACTTCAACATAACAGCAAACAGGAAGTGGTAATACGGCAGACCTCAAAATAGTTTACACATTACAACTCATTATTACAAAGCTCAAGACCAAAATTTAAATCATTCCCAAATGAAAGTGGACATTTTCAACTAGATTCACGTCTTCCCGGATTTGACTACCGACTTTGACATTTTCCCGGATTGAACCACTTACAGTGTGACGGGTGCTGTTAACAGAGCAGGACATGCTTACCCTTCCGGAGCACCTGATGTCACTCTCAGTTTCACTGGAGTTCAAACTGTGAGTGCCTTTGTTTTGAATGTTGTAATTTCTGTTTCTGAGCTTTGTATCTGTCTAAAGTCATTGTTTTTTGTGTCTAACGTCATTTTTTTCTGTGTTCTCGTTTTGGCCCTGTCTTTGGACTTCGATTTTTGTAAATTTTACTCTTTTGTTCGTTCGGTATTCTACTGCCGTTGTCCCACTCATACAATTCAAGTAAACTGCGACGAAAATTTCTCATCCATAGTATGTTATAGTAAAACTTCAACATATCGTCAAACAGGAAGAAGAAACACAGCAGAACCAAAAATAGCTTACACGTTACAACTCATTATAATCAAGCTTCTGGCCAGATATGAAATTATTCCAATAAATAGAAGCCGAGGAAACTGTGACCGAAAATGTGTGAAGGACGGACGGACAGACGAACGGACGGACACCGCCATAACTATATATCCGCCACTTTTTCAAAGCATGGGTATAAAAAAAGTGATGATACCTGTATTCCACATTCATTTTGTTATTCACTACTCACCGATAGATTACATCTACTAATTAGACAATGTTTTGTCCATAAAAATGGTTGAAGATGCAAATATGTGGTCTCAGGAATGTTGTTAAGGATGTAGTAAAATGAGGTATTTGAAATTCGTTGGAGTCATTCGGATTTCTCGGACTTTATCAGTTATTACTATGTAATATATTTTGCCCCATTACACTCAATTTTCTAGTAATCAAAGACTACAGTAGCTCATTTAAGGTCAGTAACCACGTGGATTTCCTTCGATGTGAAAGAAATCAATAATGTATCCATGTTATACTAAGGTAAAATTCCAAGACAGCCTTTTCCCGCCATTTTCAAAATGTAAATATCTTAAAAACAAGGTGCATAACGTATCAATATTTTTAGCTGACTTCATTCATTTACCAATGCTGTTTCCATTTATGATGTCTTTTTAACATCGAAGATTTAATCAATTTGACCAAACCGATACCGAACACATATTCTTTAAACATGACATAACAAACATGCTGGACTTTTTGAACGACAATATACTGGTTTGGTGTGTTAATATGTCAGCAGCCAACCGCTATTCCAATGAGCATCAATTGCGCACCCCTACTTGCTGATCTTTTTTGATATTCTTATGAATCCAACTTTTACAGAACCACTAACTGATTCCTTGAACTTTGCCAAACGCATACCAATACCTATTCTAAACTCCTGCTTCCTTACTTTCGGTAGTCAAAAAAGGCCTTTAATAATATTTCATATCATGAAGCATAGTAGGGTGAATCGGTTGTGGAGTCTTAAAACTCTCAAGATTCTGAATATCTTACAGTGATAACAGTAAACACATATAATAGTCGTATGTTACAATCACAGACAACAAATAACAAGGAAACTTCACTTGGAAACAAAAATGAAAGACAAAAGACAAACGGAATCAACCATAGGAACTCAAGATAGTCGGACTTGGTACCGGCACTAACCAAAGCCATTGGAAGTGTTGCACAGGTCTTCAACAGAAATTGCATGTTAGGAGTGCAACAGTGCTAGTTTTTTTTTTGTTTTTTTTCTCCACTATATCTAAATTGAACACGCTGCTCCGATATGTAATGTGTACACTCTGATAAGGTAAACAAGGTACCAATATCTGCTGCTAGGTAAAAAATGGACATGTTTGGTTCATGAATATCATACCAATTCCACCAAAACTATTTGAGATGGATGTCGTTGCAATGCAAGTGTGGTTTTTAATTGTCAGCATATTTGTAAACTTTGGAGGACTAATGCTCCAGCAAATCGTATGTAGGCGCCACTCTGGGCATATTTATTTCTTTATTCGTATAAAGTCACGTTCATACATTTATATAGTGAAAAGGGATAAACTACCAAAGTCCTTTAATTTCAGTATCCGTTACACATATGACGTTTTTTCATTGAACGATCAATTAAAGGATTACTTTTATCTCATATCCCTACATGATATATCACTAATGCACTATCATCAGCATTTATACCTAGACTTGTACCTCCATATTGGCATCTCTAGAAGATTGCATATCGGAGCACCTGATATCACCAATAGGTTTAAACCGGGTCCATGTTGTTAATCTGCATCTGTATGAAAGCGAAAAGAAATGGGGTAAATTTCAAGGAGACAACATCCCATCTCCAGGTTAAAACGACCCAAAACAAAGCGTATGGTCTTCAACACAGTGAGGAACCTCACACCATAAAGCAAGCCCTAAATGGCCCCAAGAAGGTAAAAAAGTGAATAAATCAATAGAAACAAACAACATCCAATTACCTGAATATCAAGAAACTTAAGTTTCATAAGAAGACGAGGACAAGCCAATGACCAACATATTCCTGGCTTTGGACAGGTTGTAATTTGCAGTGGGGTTTAGCTCGTTTTCTTGGATCCAAACCCACCCCCTATGTGTGGTGAATGGCTAAAAAATAAATACACAAAAAGACTCGCTAGCTTTTGCTAGTGCTGGTTCCAAGTCCGGCTGTCCCAAGTTCGTATCGTTGTCTACGTTTGTCTTTTGTCTTATTCGTGTTCTTCATGTGTAGTTCCATAGCAGATTGTGGCATGTAATTATAATTTTCAGCCATTGTAGGTGTTTCCTGTTACCCATTTTTAGCTCACCTGGATATGCCAGGGTGCGCTTTTGCCATCACTTGGCGTCTGTCGTCCGTCCGTCGTAAACTTTTCATTCAAAGATCTTCTCCTCTTAAGCCACTGAGCCAATTGGAACCAAACTTGGTCACAATAGTCCTTGGATGGTCCCCTTTATAAAAGGTATCCGGCAGGTCCGTACCTAATCCAAGATGGCCGCCAGCGGGGAACATAGTTTTAATATTGAACCCCATAGGTAAGACATTCAAAGATCTTCTTCTCAGAAACTACCAGTCCAATTATAACCAAACTTAGTCGCAATGGTCCTTAGATGGTCCCTTCCAAAAAAGGTATCCGGCAGGTCCATACCTCATCCAAGATGGCCGCCAGCGGGGAACATAGTTTTAACATTGGACCCTATGGAAAAGACATTTCAAGATCCTCTTCTCAGAAACTACTAGTTCAATTAGAACCAAACTAAGATAATGGTCCCAAAATGGTGCTTAGGTGGTCCCATCCAAAACATGTATCTGGCAGGTCCGTACCTCATACTAGCTGGCCACCATCTGGAACATAGTTTTTACATTGACCTTATTGATTTTAAGGGGAACCTCTGCCCAAATTTTTGAATTTTTATTTGAATTGTGGTCTGAATTTCAACAATATGTATTACCTTGATTATAAGGGGAACCCCTGCTGCCCAATTTTTTTTGAATGATTTTCTGTTATTGGTTGTAATGGATGGTGGATCTTTGGGTTGTTATGAACCCTTCAACAATTAGTTGTACTACCTGATATATGTGAAGTGTCGGTTTCACAAATGAGAAAGGAAATTTTTAGCTAGATTCATGTATTAGACACTTACGATTTTAAATTAATCCTGGATTAACTCACTGACAATGTGACCGGTGCCATATGTGGGTATGACATACTTACTCTTCCGGAGCACCTGATGTCACCCTTGGTTTTTCAGAGTTCACACTGTTGTATTGGTGATGTTTGATTGTTTTGATAATCTGAATTGTCTTTGGTTTTTCATCTCCTGGTGTTTTCGTGTTTTTCCTGTCTCTTGACTTTGATTTATTTAGACTACTTGTACTACGTGTATCCGATATTTTACTGTCATTTGTTTTCAATATTTATGGAATTGAAAAAGTACACTATAAAACATATGAACCTGCGATTTTGGATATACAATATAACTTCCGCAATTTTTTTTTTCAAACCAGCATTCAATACAAAATGTATTACTCAAATTTTATTGATTGACAAATTTATATACTGACTTACTTACATAGTGAATATTTGAATCATTACGTCAAAATTTACGACAAAAGATTACTAATGTTGTATTTTTAGCAGAGCCATCCAATCTTAGGCCTTGTGATTTCACTTTATCTAAAGACATCGGAATTTATAGATGAAATGAACGCATAGGTTAAATGATTGTTTTATTTTTTTTGCCAAAATAATAGTATTGGAATCGATATTTTCACCATTATCAGCAGTGTACCAAGCCTAATGAAGAAAAATTATAAACACTTTATTGCATACTTAGCGAAGATATTTTATTTTTTGCATATGTAATATAGCCGGAAATTAACAGCCCAGTCCATATCATAAACCCAGTCTGATATAGCCATATCAGACCGCCTCGTTCTCAAACATCCATATCAGCCCGGTGATATGGCTATTTCAGCCCGGGTGTCATGATTACTCCTAATTGAAAGTAAATAATAAACAGAATATGAAATGGCCTTTTCCATATCAACACGATAATCATCCCTCGACCCATATCAGCCCTCAGCTGGCGCCTCATGCTGATATGGGAGTCTCGGAATGATAACCGTGCTGATATGGAAAAGGTCATGTTTTAATCTCTAAATATACCACTCCGCTAAAGCGGTTGGGGGGGGTATAATGAATACTAAAGTTTACAAACGGGAGATCGTTTTTTCTACAAATGGAGGCCTCATTTAAAGAGGTGTTAATTTTGATACATGACTTCTGTTCCATTGTATCCAGATTTACATCATTTATTCTACTTCCTATAATTTTTTATGGTTTCTTATCTCGTTGTTATTACTGTAATGTGCGTTTTTCTGCTTGTCATTGTCTTAATCAAATTCTTTTAATTCATTAGACATGCTAACTATCGATTTAAATTCTAGAACTTTAGATTGTAAACCACTTTTATGCAATTACATACAAAAATTAGTTCCAACATGTTTTATCATGCGAATTAATGACACATCGGTGTTACTAGAGGAAAACAGTTTTTATTTTCTCTTCTTCAGAACATATTAGTTGCGCCCCGACAAATCGTGTAGACATCATAACAATATTTTCAAATAATTGCGGCAATATAAGATTAGTTTGATAAGTGGACGACCGGCAACTTTGTAAAGAAAAACTTTAATATTGGAGCTAGAGAAAATAAATTTGTAAATCGTACTTGTCATATGCAAGAAAATGAAACATTATTTAATTTTGATTTGAGGAAAATAATTATTGAAAAAGCAAATCAATATTTCTATTTGACATTTGGTGAAAATAAATTATATTGTCCGATATTTTTATGGAAATCAATAATTTTCTGGGCAAAATCGCCCAACTCCGGGGGCAAATGGTCGTCCCTAAAAATTGTGTTTTCTATTTTTCTTTCAAAACTTACATCTGGTACATTTCAATTGTTTGGTTTGCTTCATCACAACATAAGTTTTTGTTGTTCATTAAGCAGACCTAACAATGTGCCTCTACATTAGAGGTTGTTTCAACACTTTCGAGAAATTAACTGAAAAAGAATGTTTGTAATTGTTGTAGATGTAAACCCTTATGTGCAATTTTAGTTGCCAAATAAGTGTTCCAATCTTTTTCAGCTTATAATTAGGAGATGTTGCAGTCTTATATTTTCATATTAAATGAATCTGAACACATATTATAGGGTTCATGATATTAAAAAAAAGGTCTAGGAGAGTTTCAAAACACAAGACCGTTTTTGAATGGTCCCTTGATGTATGATTCATACAGAATACAAAGTTAAGTATGTATTCATTTGTATCTTCCTCGGTTTATTCATGTACAATGTCATATTGTACTGCTCCAAAAGCAGTTGTTACATGTAACTATACAATATACTATAATGTATAAAAGGGAAAAACAAGTATCATGCTTAGGGATTAGATGGAAATTCTATCAGCCATGTATGTTCTCTTGGAAGTACAAGTACACAAAGGGAACGTGAACGTAACTAACATTGCTAATGTCCGCCGTTTAATTGAAAAGGGAAAATTACAATTTAATTTCCTTGATTATCCGTCTGAACTAGGATAGACTAGAAAGAAATTGAAGACTGTCGTTAAAACTAAGCCATAAAATGAAAATAACTTTTCTGATTAAAAAGGAGGCTGTAATGAAATGACTTTTACGCTTCGTTTTATGAATTATTATCCATATCGAATAAATTGGACATAGTTTAATCTCATAATGCTGTCATGACCATAATTGGACAATAAAGATTGTTTCAGTATCCATGCGTATTTTGAAAGAAGTTAACCACTGACAAAGTAATAACTATTGCTTAACCAGACAAAATACTTAAATTATGGTAAATTTTAAATTCAAAACAACATTTTCGACAACTTATGACTTTTCAGTGGACATACAAATCAAACATTTAGAAGACCATAAAATATCTAAAAAAATCTAAAATTACGAAAGGGAAAAGAAAATATAGAATCAAGGAGCAACACGATAGATTCTGCAAGAAGAATTACAATATCAAAGAATATCACTCCCTGAAAAACCTACAGATGTCGATTCATGACTTGACATTGGAAGGTCATGCGGGCTGGCGATATCCAACACGAGTGTTGCACTCAAATATAGGAAAGGGCGAAAATACTCCATAAATGATACTGTAACAACAATGCTGCAGAAGACATAAAAATCAGAAATTCGAGAATAATTCACCCAGTACCGTCAAAATGGCATACTATAGATTATTTTTTTACCACAGAACTCTATTGTTTCTGTTAAACATTCGAGAGTTCACTACGTTTGTTCCTTATTTTATAGTTTTGATTACTGGATATACCAGGGTGACAGAAGATTGCCATTTTACTCCGTTTGTTCATTATACATGTACTAGTTTTGAATAGAAAGATTATCACAGCTAGATATATATATAAGAATGGTATTTATAAAGACAAAAAACTATGTCTTATCAAGCAGCATGGTAAGTATGCAAACCAATGTGTCGTACATATCAGAACTTCCATTTACCCATCCGACATCATTCCAGTACAGTTTGGTTGAATTTGCTTCCATAAGTTCTGAGCAGATGACGAAAATGATGTTTTTCCAATAGGGTCAAATGTTAAACTATGTTCCTCGCTGGCAGGCATGTTTTGTGTTGGATCAGAACGGAATGAGCAGTTTTTGTTAATCGCCTTCAATACCGACCATTCCTGTAAAGTTTGCTTGAATTGTTTAATTGGTTTGTTTCAGAGGAGATGATCAAAAATGTGAACAATTAACGGACGGACGGGTCAGGTGAGCTAAAAAAGGTTAATTTAAACTCTTTTTCAAGATTATAGAGTTGGGGCCAATGCAAGCTGAACACGATTTTCTGTATCTACAATTTGTTATTGAAAATTGAATAAGTTTATATTTCTAAATGCAAACCTTTACACACTATTTTTATTAGACATAATGCAAATAAAACACATCGCTTATTACATACAAATATACAAGACCGTTCACGTTAAAGAATCCTTGCAACAGTCCCGTAGTATGTAGGTTAACGGGTTCCGAGGCTGACTCCACCTTCACCCTGATGTCTTGATCAACCTGTTCTCGTCTTGGATTTTGGCTGAAATGTTGAAATTAGGACGTTAAACGCCATTCGATTCATCAATCAATTTTTATTGATTTGGCAATTAGAGTAATAATATAATGAAACCTCAGTCCGAACATTGACAATATTAATACCGAAGTCAGTGTTGCAATCCGGAAAAGTAAGAAGTAAGAAGTTAGAAGTCGGAACTCGGAAGTCCCCTTCCGGCTTTCGTAAGTTTGTGTAATTATTAGTCGAAGACAAGGTTCGAATAAACAAGACGGAAATAAAAAAAAATCTGTGCTATTCAAGTTTTTTAAGTATCTTGAAAAGCCTCGTTGTAAATAAAAATGATACATGCACTTGGTTGTGTAGTTTGGTTAATTCGATATATAAATACCCCCTTTCGACATTCTGTATCCAACCACACGAAGAAGCAAAGTATTAGTACCCTCTGTCGCCTGTTTCTGTTTATAAACTCAAACAACTTGAATAAGGTACCTCTGTACATATTATGTGCTTATTAAGTTTGAAAACGTTGATATTATTAGTATGTTCAACATAATTCGACGTACCTAACGTGTAGAGAAATGTTTATAACGTGTAAAGAACATTATTAACTTCTGCATCAAGGGTTTAGATATCATAAATTGATAAAAACATTCTCTCAATTTTATTATAGATACATTGACTTATTAAGAAAATTTGGCTCTACATGCATCAGGGCATTTCACATCCAAACTTCTATGGAAATATCATTTACAAAGCGCATGAATTCAAAAATTGTCCTTCCAAACTTATTAATCCGTTGAACAAACTTACTCATAAAGGATATAAATACAGTGTTGTTTTATAAATCTTTACTTCTGGTTTTTGTTGGCAAAAATATTGAGCTTCTCCTAAATGCTTTACACCATAACTAAATTTAAACAATTTTTCATATTGGCAGTATTTGGCATTGCACAATATCATGTTCTTCTTTCATATTTGATGATGTTGTTATACCAAATCTATTTAGAAGTATTTCAATTGAAATTTCATATGTAAGAAGGCTTGATATCATAGTCAAC
>MJUU01071933.1:21617-35331 GCA_002080025.1 Modiolus philippinarum
ATATCTGTAACGGTTTTCGAGTTATTTGCAAAATACAGCAATTTACCCCTATGCTCTATTTTTAGTAACAGCAGCCATGTTGTTTGACCCTCGGACTAATCGAACAACAGTTTAAAACTGCATACCCTGGTGATGATTCAGGCCAAGTTTGGTTACAATTCGCCCAGCAGTTTCAGAGGAGAAGATTTTTGAAATTGTTGACGGACCGACGGACGGACAACGGGCGCAAAGTGATGGCAAAAGCTCACTTGACCTTTTAGGCCAGGTGAGCTAAAAAGGGCAATAACTCCTACAAGGATTTTTGGATTATCTTCAAAATTTCAGGTTGGGTAGATCTTGACATGCTGAACATTTTTGCAATTTAAAGTTGACTTCTATCTCTTATAGTTTTTCTGATAAAAAATGAATAAAGTTTTGCAAAAATTTTACAGCAAAAGGGCAATAACTCTAAGTTTTGTAACAATTGGCTCAGCAGTTTCAGAGGAGAAGATTTTTGAAATTGTTGACGGACGACGGACGCAAAGTGATGGCAAAAGCTCACATGGCCTTTTAGGCCAGGTAGCTAAAAAGCATAAGTAATCGACCATCAAGAATATCAATAAAAATGTCACTCGTGTCGATCAAAGCAGTGGATTAGAACAAGTTCTGCAACTCGTTTAATCCTTCTGAGTTGTTCGGCACTCGTGACATTTTTATTGATATTCACGACGGTCAGTTAGTTATACTATAATTATCCCCGGATATGTATGTTACCGGGATTGTGATTGGCTGACCACACGTCGTTACAAAACCCATATACCCGGGTGTTGCTAAGCCATATCCCCGTACGTTGCTAACCATCAAATGGTAAATATCACGCACGTTTTCACTCTTGCCGCCATAATATTACTCAAAACGCATTGCCTCGGTGGAAAACTAAGAAATAAATGTAATTTTTAGAAAAGAAACATATCCTATGAAAACACAAAACTCTCCAATTCCATCAAAAAGGTGGTCATAATAATAATTTTACTGAATAAATGTACAAAAAAATTGGTTCGCTCCATTAGGCGGCAGTTGGCCTGTTCAGTCTTGGAATTTCATCTACAATATGTTTTTAGTAGGAGTAAATAATTGTTTTTATGATATTTATTTATTTAAAATAGAATTTAAACACACACTCCTTGCTTCATTTTATATAAAAATAGGTACAAACTAATTTTTTTCGTTCATATGAAGGGGATACCATTTCACTTCTATAAATAAACAACGTCAACGTCACACTCTGAATAGGGATTATGCACGCGACGTTTGGACGCAAAAACAGGAATGGCGTATTTCTCCTTCAATAACTAAAATAGGTCTTATATTTAACTACCCTTCTACCATAGGTAGTACCCTACACCTTGTAAAATATACTCAAAATTAATGAATTTTGGTATGTTCTCAATAATAATCGTCGAAAACGTCGCTTTTAAGTTACTTCGTTTCTACAGGTTTACCTACGTTGATACCCGTAGATATGGAGATTGTAACACCCTTCAGTACCCGGTACACCCTTCTAGGGTACTTCAGGTTGTTACAATCGCCATATCTACGGGTATAAACGTAGATAACTTATATTCCCCGACCTTATATAATGCACACTAGCGTGTACAAAATTATTCTTATACGTCGGCACACGTTGGCACTAAGCGTTATAGTGTGACAGTGCCATAGCGTTCACCATCCTCTTTTTCACAACATCCCCGTCCTAGCGAATCCCAGTTCTTTCACAACTTGTTCCCTATTCCATCTTACCTTTTTTCTTGGTTTTCCAAAAGTCACTTCATTTATTGATATTAAACTATGGGATATGGAATATATATTTTACAATTTAAAGAATGTTTTTGTGAATATTCTAACTGTATGATATCTGTATCGGAGAGAATTTCATACACATGTACGTTTATTGGAAAATACAAAAAAAATGTACATTCCCCCTACCTTATTACTGTCATAGGTACCTTTCATTATATGAAAAGTGCATTAATTAAAAGTTCGACCATGTTTATTTTCAAAAAATGGAAAGTGAGAATTTTCATGTGCAATAACATG
Source organism: Modiolus philippinarum (assembly GCA_002080025.1). Classification (NCBI taxonomy): domain Eukaryota; kingdom Metazoa; phylum Mollusca; class Bivalvia; order Mytilida; family Modiolidae; genus Modiolus; species Modiolus philippinarum. The sequence goes on from MJUU01071933.1 coordinate 23,694, forward strand.
CCATTTTTATGAAACATCTGTGGTTCCAAAAACTACTTTTTGACGTAATCCACATACATTGTACATGTATGTAGCATATTTCACAGGAAGCCATGTCGCTCACTCGTGCCAAGTTTGTTAAATGAACTATTACTGATGATGGCATTCAACACAGTTTAGTTTACTTTATTATTGTTTCAGCATTTTACATTGGTGTTTAGCATTTTCAAGATGAGATGTACTTATTTCTCTTATATTTTTCTAGCTTATACAATGTACTAGTACTAGTATGCAGAGATTTTGGCTTTGACTTAGAAAATATGTGTATGATATTATTTATTCAAAAACAAATTCAAGAGGAAAAATATGCTACGTTAAGAAAACAAGTATGTATGATATTATTTATACTAGGACTAATTTGATGTTCTGTTTATCGCAAAATATTCAACGAATGATCGAACAACGCAGTAATTCACGCATCTATAGCGCATGAGTCAATTACAGTGTTTTTCGATCATGAGTTCAATATTTTCGAACACTGTTATGCTAGGGGTTATATTCAATCTATTGTAGCGCTTCAGATTAGTTGTTTTTCGTCAAATAAAATTGAGTTAAGGAATTTTTATATAGGAAACAATATAAATGTACACTTCAATTTCATAAATATTTTTTAGTTGGTATTTTTATTTCAATGGGCCAGGAATCCAGTCACTCCTTCTAACTGGTATTTAAATTCCGGAAATTTCATAAATTTCAGAATTTTCATTTTCGGGAATTTCTGTAAAAACATACACATCACTTCCTAGATTTTTAAACGTACATTACATGAGTACAGACAATCTAAAAGATGAGATTAAAGTAACTCTGTAGATTTGTCTGATAAAAATGAATTAGGCGAATAAACATATGAAAACTTACCGCAGTTTTTCGTTTTTCAACACTCATAAATATAGTTTACATTTAAAGGATGCAATACATTTTACAATGTATTCTGTTGACAATTCTCCTTCAATCTCCCGTGGTGAACACAACCAATCAGTGAATCTTGACGAGGTCACGTGACATTCATTTTTGGATATGTGAATTTAGCAATTTTCGTTTTAAACAATACTAAATTTTAAAGGTTTAACAAGATTCTACTCAAAACTCTCCTTCAGTTACCCGTGTTGAACATGAATAAAATATTGTATGAACCTGGATGGGGTAGATTTGTATATGTTTTCGGTATATTTGTCTTTTTAGAGTTCGAGGAATTGATGAATATAAAATTAAAATTTATGTTATTAAAATCTCGGAAATAAAATATACGAATTTTTCCCGGAAATGAAAATCTTCGATAAATAAAACGTATTGTATGTAAATCGAATATAAATTGAAATGTAGATTAATGTTAACTATAAGAACTTAATGTCAATAAATACATATGATCAAGTTTATCAAACAACGGACACAAACACACAAGAAGTTCAGTAACATTTTACAACTATTGACCGATCTTTTTGCAAATGTACTTTTGCCAATAGAATGTATTTAATGTACTGTGATGCTTTAAATTGATCTTATATAATATTACACAATTTTATTTTGTTCAATACATAACAAAATAATCAGTGCATTATTCACTTTATTAAGTTAATACAATTTAAGTCTTTAGCTTTACCCAGAGTTATGTCCTAAACATGATGACAGGCAATTTCATAATCAACCACATCATTCCCAGACTTGGTAATATACATAAGTCAACAACCTTTTGCACGCAATATTAATTATTATTCATTTATTTTTTACATCAGTTTTTGAAATAAGTTTGAGATACAAACTAGATACATTGTACTGCCCTATATGGCTTTAAATATATGAATCATAAGGTGAAGTGATTTTGACAGCTAGACAGAATCCTGGCTTTTGTCCGATTTTTATAATTGCGTAATGACGATATCTCTGCAGAACAGACTTTCAGATAAAGAAAATAAGAGGCTGCTCCAGACTGCTATTTTATGTGAGGAAATTGTAATTGAAGGGAAAGTAAGGGACGTCCATTTTCAGGGGAAGCTTGGGCCCCTTTGCCTAAAAATAATTTATTTTCATGAAAATCTCAAACAAATTACACGTCACATAAAATTATCTATTTGCATTTAAAACAAAAAATTTATTCTTCAAATCATTTCATAACAATTGTGAATGAAAGGATATATGAAGTTAATGCACACGATACAAAGTTTCTACAAATAAATGATAAAAACAAGTAAAGGAACAACGCTTTAATTTTTTTTCTTCATCTTGAAGTCGCCGTAAGGTCTTCAACAATGGGCTTTGCTCATACCTCATAGTAAATTCAAGACGGCTCATAGCACCGGTTTGAGCGAAACCATTTGCTAATTGTCGAGCAACGCTTAATCAATGTCTTCACTGGGGATGGGTGCGGGATTGTCAACAAATATTAATTAAACTTGCAAAGTGTTCTTACAATCACTGTCATCCTTTGCCCGAAAAGGGCACTAGTGTCTTAAGCTTGTGGACGATTACAAACACAGGGCACTCATCAAGTCGAATGTAGGAAAACTTTGCATTATAAAATAGTGAAACGTGGGCACTTTGAATAGGTGGTCAGATTTACATTTCAAAATTACAGGAATAAATACCCAAAATTTGAAAGTACGAATAGTACATCCATATGAGAAATTCTCTCACACACAAGTACACCAGAACTGAAATATATAGACAGCATACATCTTTCGCACAGGAAATCTATTTACGGACTCCACACTGCAGGAGAGACAAACTCCAGTCGTAAATTGTGAAATAAAGGATATGGAGTAAGTGCACATGAGACAAAATCTCTAAAAAATACATGGTTAAAACAAGCAAAGGAACAACGCTTTTATTGTTGTTTTTCATCTTGATATCACTATGAGGCTTGCAACAGTGAGCTTTGCTCATACCTCATAGTAAGTTCATAGTTAAAGTAGGATCAGACTGGCAATAAGATAAAATTATTTATTTACAAATTCGCCCAACCCCTCCCTCCTAAAAAAAAAAAAACAAAACAAAAAAAAAAACAAAAAACAAACAAACAAATGGTCGTCTGCTAAGCATTTTTTCATCACAGTAAGAGAGTCGAAAAATCACTGATAGATTATTTTATTGTTCATAAATTGATGAAATAAAACTTATTTTCCCTTCCTAAATTCTTTTTGGCAACTCATTGATGGTACTTCAATAGATTTGGCAAGAAAGCTGCAAAACTTACAAACGTTCTATTTGACTTCCGAAATACGTGTTAGCCAGTACTGAAATCTATAGTTTTATTAAAATCCACGTTGTTCAGATGTTTTTCTAAAATAAAACTCAGCTGAGAATATGGGTGTCAGTGGAGAAGTTTGAAAGTTTATGTTTAATATATTTAAAGTTCTTTTGTTTTGTAGTTCTTGCTAATGGTGAATTGCTTTTTTTCTTTTGTTTGTAGTTCTTGCTAATGGTGAATATAATTACAGATAATGAGGTCAGAAAAGAGCTAAATACAGGCACTTGCAATAAGTCTACAGGCAGCCAGACACTGAAATAATTCGAAAGGCAGTAAAACTACTGTAATGATAACAGGCATTGGCGATAAGAATATAGGCAATACAGACACTGAAGATGAAAATGTGTAATTCTGAATTGAAGGCAATGGCGATGTAGGTACAATGAGAGAGATGTATTCTCTATATACAGTTCAGTTATGGTGAATTTGATCTTAGTAGAATTTCCTGTATAGATGCACTATCATACATGTGTATTCAAATTTTGGCTTTTTTTTTTTTTTTTTTTTTGGTTATAATTTNAAATTTGTTACTTTGATTTTATTATGCTAAGTTTTCTTACTATTGGCTCGATGAGTGCCCTGTGTTTGTTTAATGTTGTGATCGTCTTCTATAAGTCGTTTTGTTGGGCAACAGATGACAGCGATTGTAAGAACACTTAAGTTCATTTTTATTGAAGATTCCGCATCCATTAGTAAAGAAAATTGGATGTAGCATTGCTCGAAATCTAGAAATGAATTCCACTCAAACCAGTGTTAGGGCCGTCTGGAACTTACTACAGGGTATGAGAAAGCATTTTGTTGAAGGCCTCATGGTGACCTCAAGATGAAAAACAACAATAAAAGCTTTGTTAACATGAATTAGTTTTACCATGTATTTGTAGAGACTTTGTCTCATTTGCATTTACCCTACATCCCTTCATTGCTAACAACTGCACTGAAAATAAAACAATTCGTAATACAGATACTAAGATTATTAACCATATAATACATACAAATTTATACATGAGCATTTCCATATTAGCCTGATTATCATCCCGAGACACCCATATTGACCCGAGACGAAGTCGAAGGACAATATGGGTCGAGGGATGATAATCAGGTCAATATGGAAATGCACATGTATTAAACTTTTTATTACATACTTCCGACGTTTAGAAATGCCAGGCCGATAAGGACCGGAAGTCGTTTATTTGCCCAGGCCAATATGGACCGGAAGTCATTTATTTTGTCTGAGATGCACGAGGAGCATAAAATAACCTATTATTTTCATGGGGTGTGAAAATATGGACAGTTTACTTCCGGTCATATTGATCATGCAAAAACGCTTTTATTTCTACTAAGTATGTAATAATGGTGTTTATATCATAGAAATAAAGATACAGACTTGGCAATACAGTAATACTAAGGCAAATTTGAATACAAAAACTGAGGGCACAGGTACAAAATGTAGTACAGATACTGACATAAGACTAAAGACAATACTTTACTTAGGATAAGACTAAGCAATGCCAATACTAATTATAAAGATCGGACTACTGGCCAAGTATACTAAAAATAAGACGACGAGCAATACAAATACTGAAGAATAGGCTATAGGCATTAAGATACTAATGATAAGACCAGTTAGTTATACATGCCCTGTGAACTCTTAACGAGGTTTCACTCTTGAACGTATATATTGTTCTTCTTATTTCTTTTTCAAACCATATTGTTTCAAACTAAGGAGTATCTTCCCTCCTGCATAACTTTGTCCTTAGCAGAATTTTGGCGTTTCTATTTAGATCCCTTTTTTGGTTATTTGTTCTCTATCAGTTTCCAATTACTATTATCTAAATTGTAAATTCTAAAACCAAAGGATTAACTTCCATCATAGTTTTGTCCTTAAGTATACTTGATATTACTGATTATTCGGATTTCGTTTGGTTTTATGCTTTTTGAATATGGATTTTCTTTGTTTGGGTTCTAGTGTTACTAATGAGGAATTAATTTCCGAAATGGCCATACAGCTCATTAAAATTATTGCAGTTAGAGTTAAAATATGTGTTATGGTCTTATGTTCATTTACTCCATATCCTTCCGTAAAATATTTACGCGTTTTTCGGTTAATGGGCTTCCCAATGTTTTGGTTTGATCTGCATCGATGTGACATAAGTTGAAGAAACGTGCATATGCAGAAAATAAATTTACAGTAACTTCGGTATTATGTTATTTATCAGAAAGTGTTTGAGACTACTACAAGTATTTGGAAATGCCGGGACTATACTTACCTGCAATGTACAGCATTTTTATATTTAATGCGTGCCATTCTCTATATCATTTTCACCATCACAAACTATGTATTAGAAATATACCGATGAATTTATTTTTCATTATAATATATTACTTCTTTAGAATCCGATACCTCCTCGCATAGAATATTTGCTTTGAATATTCTTTTTTAAGTTCACCTGGCCTAACAGGCCACGTGAGCTTTTGCCATCACTATGCGTCCGTCGTCCGTCCGTCTGTCAACAATTTCAAAAATTTTCTACTCTGAAACCACTGGGCCAAATGTAACCAAACTTGACCTGAATCATCACCAGAGTATGGCTTCTTAAAATTGTGTTCGATTAGGCGGTAGGTCAAACAACAAAAAACAGAACATAGGGGTAAATTGCAGTTTTTGCCCAATATCTCGAAAACCGTTATCAAAAATCTGACAGGTGGTAAAAGTGATCAGCATAGCAAGATCTACCTGCCCTGCAATTTTGAAGAAAATCCGGAAACCCGTCTTGGAGTTATTGCCCCTTTTCCGTAAAATTTTCAAAATTTGTGCATTTTTTATTTTTTATTTCAAAAAGTGTAACAGATAGAGGTCAAGTGTATATCGCAAAAATGTTCAGCATATCAATATCTACCATCCTTGAAATTTTGAAGAAAATCCAAAAACCCTTGTAGGAGTTATTTCCTTTTTTCATGGAATTTTCAAAATTTTCATATTTTTCGTCTTTTATTTCCAAAACTATAGAAGATGAAGGTTAAATGTAAATTGATAAAATGTTTGCAATGCTGTGTGGATTTCAAAACTGGTGTTTAAAATTGTTTGTTGACCACCATTTTGAAAATGGCCGCCGAAAAAAGGCGGGAAATTTCAACATCGTTCGATTTCAATGAAATGTGCTTTCCAAATAGATATTGATGTAGCGACTTCAAAACCGATGTTGAAAAGTGTTCATTGACCGCCATTTACAAAATGATGTCTCGACATCCTTTCGTAAAATATTCAAAACTGGTGTTGAAGGTGGTCCTTAGCAAGAATGTTTTTTGTCAAAAAAGCCCAACAAAAAAATATAGGAAAACATTATCAGACTTTAAATACAGTTCAAGATGTGTGATTTGTGACGAGCTACCAAAGTTTGAGAGACCGAAGATCAACTGTATAACTTACAATGTTAGCTTGATTGTGGCAACTGAAAGCCAGGTGAGCGATACAGGCTCAAACCAGGTACAAACCAAAATCAAATGTTTTTTTTTTTGTTTTTTTTTTTTTTTCGAAGTTGCCGTGAATTATGTCTCTTCAATGCAGATAAAATCAAATCATTTGAAAGTCCATAAGCAAAAGTACGTGTAAAAAACTGATAGAGAACAAGTACCTAACAAGAACTAAATAGAAAAGCCAAAATCAGCAAAGGACAGAGCTAGGCAAGAGGGAGATACTCCTTAGTTTTCAACAAATTTTCTAAAATTTAGATAATTAAGTTTTCTTTCCAGCGCCAAAGTACTTGCTACTGTGTTGGTGAATACCCTAAGTGACTATCAGTCCACCAGCAGAGGCATCAGCCAAGTGGTAATAAATAATAAAATACCGAAGTTATTGTTAATTTTGTTTCTGCATATGCGCATTTCGATAACTTATGTCTCTTCAGTTCCGATAAAATCAAAACATTTGGAAGTCCATAAACCGAAATACATGTACGTGTTAAAACTGATAGAGAACAAGCAACCAACAAGATATAAATAGAAAAGCCAAAACCAGCGAAGGACAGAGCTATGCAAAAGGGAGATACTCCTCTTAGTTTTAAGCAAAATTTTCTAAAATTTAGACATTGCAAGTTTCCAAATAAAATCGGTTTTCGGGCCAACACAGAAGTACTGGCTACTGGGTTTGTGAATACCTCTGGGGACTTGCAGTCCACCAGAAGAGGCATCAGCCCAATGGTGATACATGTAAATAATAAAACACCAAAGTTACTGTGAATTTTGTTTCTGCATATGCGCATTTCGACAACTTCTGTTTCTTCAGTGCAGATAAGATCAAAACATTCGGAAGACCATACACCGAAATACGTGTAAAAACTGATAGAGAACAAGTAACCAACAAAATCTAAATAGAAAAGTCAAAATCAACGAAGGACAGAGCTATGCAAGAGGGAGATACTCCTTAGTTTTCAACAAAATTTTCGAAAATTTGAAATTGCAAGTTTCCAATTAAAATCGGTTTCGGGCCAGCACCGAAGTACTAGGAACTGGATTGGTGAATACCCTCGGGGATTAACAGTCCACCAGCAGAAGCATTAGCTAACTATACTGATATTGCGCTTATACAAAATGATTTCATCCAACTTCCTAACTTACAGAATTATTTAAACTTGCAAAGGAATGTTCCTTACCGATGGCTCAAGGAGTAGGCCTAAACTTTATGACCCCTTTATTTGTATTTTTTTTTTCAATTTTATATTTTCTTATATTTTTCTCTGCTATACACACAGCTGATCTACACGAGCACCTATACATCATGTACTGCGTTACAACCCTAGATTAAACCTACGAGGAGGTATCACCCGGTTACCGAAAGCTATATTTTTATATAGCCTAGGTAGCCGCGTGGTCTAGGGCGCTGGACGTAGTGCAGGCGGTGTTGCCAAAGATGTCACAACAGTGATGGTTCGAATCCCGGAGAGGGAACTATCAATGTATAGATCTAACAATGTTGGGCTGATTTTCAGACGTATATATATATATATATATATATATACATCATTCATTGTTTTCTTTTTTTGGAATGCTCAGATATACCCTGTTTCCTGATTTTTAATTTTTCTGTACTAAAGTGAGAAAAAATTACTTTAATGGTCTTTTATGTACATGTATATCAATTACTTTCCAAAAATCATAATTGATAGATACATTTTTGTATTTACAGTTCGTCTGAAAAATAAGTTCCAGGGATTTCGGTTGTACAGAAAATATATACTGTACCTTATGAAAATATGTCGTTACAATTTTAAAATAGTGGTTTTACAATGGAAATAAGAAATTATGAAATACAATGCACTCATGTCAACAAAACCCACAACATTGAATAATAAATCTTCACAATAAGCATGTTAAATGAATAAAATGTATTAAGGATGTTTTCTCCTGTCGTTTCAGTTTCGTTTAAATCTCGTTTATGAATAATTCTTAAAAGTGACATTTTTTTATTGATTTATATTATTTAATGACCCTCTCAAATTTTGTAAAAATTAGCTACCAGTAGTTTTCCAGGAATGAACAAATTTAATTTTTGACCTTTGATATCGAAATGAATTTAGCTATTTTGGAGTAGGGGTAATAAAAATCAGTTTTCAAGAAAAGTATGCATCTTATTTGTATGGTTTCTTTTCTTAGTTTTTCAAGATTTATTGTCCTTATTTAAACTAAAGATTTTGAATTTTGATCATTTAGTTGATTGAAAATTTGAAAAATTTAGATTTTTACAGATTTCACGATGTCATGAATTATATCATCACGGAGTTTTGCTTTTTATTAGCGTTACTTCTTGGGAACAACAAGTTCTAACCATCTGGAAATTTCGACAAAAAAAAGAAACTGGATGGTAGAAATTGAAATTTGTACCAAAAATGACGCCAATATAAGCCAAACTTGATGAAATTAGCATAAAATCAATAAAAAATAGCGTTTTTCAAATGACGTTAAGGTAGATCGGCACTTATACACGTCGCATTCGATTGGCGCATTTGCGAAATACGAGTCGCATGCGGAATTGACTTGATTTTCAAGCCGGAATATTCCTTATTTGGCCTTTTCATTGTGACGTCATAATAGATTGACATACACTCTCCAGCTAATTAGCTCCTTTTTCCCGTAAATATTGTCTATTTCGTTAACTATATAAAATATCTCTCTTAATCAAACGGTGACACATAGATTTTTTCAGCTCAACATATAGCTGAAGTATATATCTCTTAAATATTAAAAAAAATCTGTCTGATATTTATTTCATATGAAAGCTAAATAATAGGGATGTTGTCACATTTCCCGATATATTCTTTGTAAACATTCCTGAAAATACCGAATTTGGCCTGATTTTCAAAGCCTGATAACAGGAAAAGATGATCAGTGACATATCATTTTCATTTTATTTTTTTAACAAATAGGCTAAAACCTACAAAATATCTCAAAATAAAAAAAAATCTGTCTGATACTTTTAATAGGATCGATCTACTTTAAATTACCAAAATGCTCACAGACGCATGTTTTCTCTTCAGAAATATTTTTTCAGGGTTTTCGCATTTTAAAAATATAGATTCCGGGAAAAACTTGATGCTGGAAAATTTTGACCGCTCAGGAGAATACATCGTAAATAAAAAATTGAAACTGAAGATGAAAAAAAGATAAAGTTAACTTCCAGAACCAAAGGTAAATAAATACAAATGCTCAAATTTATTAAAAAAACACACACACAAATACACTACATGTTCAGCAATTTTTTACAACTTTTTGTTCAAACCTTTTTCCAAGTGTACATGTACTTTTACAATAAAATATATTTATTGCAATGTATGCTTAAAATTGGGTTTTACAATCCTATTTCTAATTTAATTTTTCGACAATAAATTACCAAATAATCGGTTCATTTTACATTTTATTCATGAAGTTAATACGATTTTAGTTTTAAACGTCAGCCTTTTTCTATTTCCTATGGTTATGTCATAGACATTATGATAGGCAATTTCATAATCAACCACCTCATTTAGAGTCATATTATTATACATAAATCAACAACCGTTTGCACGCAATCGTTATTATTTAATTTTTTGGAAAGCAAATAAGATACAGTGATTTTCCCAATAAGGCTTTACAAAAAAGATGTACACGGTTATTTTGACAGGTATACAGATTACTGGCTTCTTTTATACTTCAACAGATAATGGAACTGTTCATTTCAGGTCAAATATCTGTTCTAAATTGAAAGTGAAATGATTGTATACTTTGCGGCATATATTTCTAGAAAGAGAAAATTAGAAGTTACTTGAAACTAATGAATCATGCGGGGAAAAATAAAAGTGACACTAAAAGTTCGAAGCAATATATGGAGAGACCAGTAAGGAAAATCCATTAGACATACAATATCGAAAACACACAAATCAATACACAAAATTTTATTTTATGCAAGCCACCATTTTCCCGACTTGGTTTTAAATAAGATATCTTTTTTTCATACCGTAACTAAGAGTAAAAAAAATACAGTAGGTTATTTTATCGTTTACCTGTTGTCAAAATAAAGTTTGCCAAGAGACTTTGTCCTGGTTATTCAAATAGAATTATTTATAACTACATTTTTTTGTATAATCATAACTATGTAAGTAAGCTGCATTCTGATTGGTTAGTACCCATTGTATCTTTTTTTAAAAAACCCTTCACCGTGGTATTTGTAACGGAGTCACCCATGGGCTTGAATGAAAGACACATTCGGTGTAATTTAACAGATATTAACAGATATATCATGAACGTCGGGGTATTTGCCAAAAAATACAAGTCTTGGGTCACGGTTTACCACGCCTTTCAGGCTAGGGATTTTATCCCGCCCGTGGCTTGTATTTATGGCAAATACCCCTCCTTTTCATAATATATCTGTTCAAAACTCAACACTTATACACACGCACTGTAGGCGAAAAGCAGGGATAAGTTGGCTGCAACATACATTTTGATTTTCTAAATACACATTAACCCTATCAACTGAAGTTTTGACAAAAAATATGTTGCTGACTTTATTTTCCAAAATGCAACGATTTTTCAACTCCGTTGTGAATAGGATGCCACTTGAAAAAGTTTGTTTCCTTATATTTCATAATATTTAAGGGTTTTTTATCCCCACACTTTCGAAGAAAGTTCGGGGATAATGTAATACCCTCCGTCTGTCCGTCCGTCCGTCCGTCCGTCTGTCCGTCCGTCCGTCCGTCCGTCCGTCCGTCCGTAACACTTTTCTTGTGACTCAAACTCCTCCTACATTTTTGGATTTAGGGATTTAATTTGTTGTAGAATTGTTGCATATAGTGTGCAGATGCGCAATAAGCTTTCGGATTTTCGATA